>WNWK01032011.1:0-22237 GCA_009830355.1 Cherax destructor
ACCTAGAGTATACTCTGTCTGCGGTCTTCTTTGCCCTTCCCCGATCTTCATGACTTTGCATTTGGCGGGGTTAAATTCGAGTAGCCAGTTGCTGGACCACTTTCCAGCCTGTCCAGGTCTCTTTGTATTCCTGCCTGATACTCGACTGATTTAATTTTTCTCATTAACTTTACATGATCTGCAAACAGGGACACTTATGGTCTATTTCTTCCGTTATGTCATTCACATATACCAAAAGAGCACAGGTCCAAGGACTGCCCCCTGTGGAACCCCACTCGTCACAGGTGCCTACTCTGACCCCTCGTCACGAACCATGACTCGTTGTTGCCTCCTGTCAAATATTCTCTGATCCATTGCAGTGCCTTTCCTGTACGTGTGCCTGATCCTCTAGCTTTAGCATTAACCTCTTGTGAGGAACTGTGTCGAACGCCTACTTGCAGTCCAAGAAAATGCGTCTCTATCCACCCTCTTACTTCTGTTACAGCAGCTTCTTCACCTTCTCCACGGTTGTGTGTATTTCATCCAGCACTTGCTTGTGTACCTCCCTATTCTGAATTCCGGGGAGTCCTTCCTGTCTCCTCTGTAAATACTTCTTTAAATCTCATGTTGAGCTCCTCACATACCCCCTTGGTCGTTTCTTGTGAACACCCCACCTTCCTTCCTCAGCCTGATTACCTGGTCTTTGACTGTTGTTTTCCTCCTGATGTGGCTATACAACAGCTTCGGGTCAACTTGACTTTTGATGCTATGTCTTTTTCGTATTGTTGTTGAGCCTCCTTCTTACCTGTACATATTCGTTTCTGGCTCTTCGGCTAATCTCTTTATTTTCCTGGGTCCTTTGTCTTCTGTACTTTTTTCCATTCTCTAGTGTACTCACTCACCTAATTGTGGTTGCAAGGGTCGAGACTCGGTTCCTGGCCACGCCTCTTCTCTGTCCGCTACTGGGTCTCTGCTCTTCCTGCTCGATGAGCTTTATCATACCTTGTCTTAAAACTATGTATGGTTCCCGCCTCCACTATATCGTTCGCTAGATATTCCACTTCCTGACTACTCTATGGCTGAAGAAATGCTTCCTAACATCCCTTTGACTCATCTGAGTCTTCAGCTTCCAGTTGTGCCCCCTTGTTTCTGTGTTCCCTCTGGAACATCCTGTCACCATCTACTTTGTCGATTCCCGCAGTATTTTGTATGTCGTTATCATGTCTCCTCTAACCCTTCTATCTCCAGTGTTGTTAGTCCTATTTCCTCCTTTCTTCATAGGACTAGTTGTGGAACTAGTCTTGTGGCAAACCTTGCACTTTCTCTAATTTCTTGACGTGCTTGACCAGGTGTGGGTTCCAGACTGGAGCTGCATACTCTAGTATGGGCCTGACATACACGGTGTACAGTGTCTTGAACGATTCCTTGTTAAGGTAACGGAACGCTAATCTTAGGTTTGCCAGTCGCCCATATGCTGCCGCAGTTATCTGGTTGATGTGTGTTTCCGGAGACGTGCTTGGCGTTATACTCACCCCAAGGTCTTTCTTCTTTGTCGAGGTTTGTAGCCTTTGTCCACCTAGCTTGTACTCTGTCTGCGGTCTTCTTTGCCCTTCTCCGATCTTCATGACTTTGCATTTGGTGGGATTAAATTCGAGAAGCCAGTTGCTAGACCAGATGTCAAGCCTGTCCAGGTCTCTTTGAAGTCCTACTTGGTCCTCATCCGATGTGATTCTCCTCATTAATTTCACATCATCTGCGAACAGACACACTTCTGAGTCTATCCCATCCGTCATGTCATTCACATATACCAAGAATAGCACTGGTCCTAGGACTGACCCCTGTGGTACCCCGCTCGTCACAGGCGCCCACTGTGATACCTCATCATGCACCATGACTCATTGTTGCCTCCCTGTGAGGTATTCCCTGATCCATTCCAGTGCCCTTCCTGATATACACGCTTGTTCTTCCAACTTCTTTACTAATCTCATATGAGGAACTGTGTCAAAGGCCTTCCTGCAGTCCAGGAAAATGAAATCAACCCACCCTTCTCTCTCTTGCCTTACCTCTGTTACTTTATCATAGAACTCCAGGAATTATTTTACACATGATTTGCCTTCCCTGAATCCGTGCTGTCTTGCGTTAATTATCCTGTTCAGTTCCAGATGCTCCACCATTCTTTTCCTGATGATTTTCTCCAAGACTTTGCACACTATACACGTAAGTGACACCGGTCTATAGTTTAGTGCCTCTTTTCTGTCTCCTTTTTTAAAGATGTGGACTACGTTGGCCTTTTTCCATACCTCAGGTAGCTGCCCAGTTTCAAGGGATGTGTTGAATATTATGGCAAGTGGCACACTCAGTACCTCAGCTCCTTCCCGAAGGACCCACGGGGAGATATTGTCCGGACCCATCGCCTTTGAAGTATCAAGGTCGCTGAGTAACTGCTTCACCTCCTCCTCAGTTGTGTGTATGCCCTTCAGCACTTGATACATCCCTTGTTGGTGATGCACCCCATCCTGTCTACCCAGCTGCCTTCCTGCCTCCACTGTGAATACTTCCTTAAACCTCGAGTTGAGCTCCTCACATACTTCTTGATCGTTACTTGTGAGTTCCCCATCTTCTCTCCTCAGCCTTATCACCTGATCCTCGACTGTTGTCTTCCTTCTGATGTGACTGTACATCAGTTTCGGGTCAAACTTGACTTTCGATGCTTTGTCATTTTCGTACTGTTTCTGGGCCTCCCTCCGTACCTGTGCATACTCGTTTCTTGCTCTTCGACTAATCTCTTTGTTTACTTGGGTTCTTTGCCTTCTGTACCTTTTCCATTCTCTGACACTCTGAGTCTTTGCCTCCCTGCACCTTTGGGTAAACCAGGGGCTCTTTCTGGCCTTTGCGTTTAATCTTTTTCCTTTGGGTATATACCGTTCCTCTGCCTCCTCGCACTTTGTTGCTATGTATTCCATCATTTCATTTACTGACTGTCCTTCCATTTCCCTTTCCCACTGAACCTCCTGCAGGAAATTCCTCATACCCGTGTAGTCCCCTCTTTTAAAGTCTGTTTTATCTCTTTCCGTACCATGTTCCCTCTCTACCTGTAGCTCTACAATGTACTCAAAGCTCAGCACCATATGGTCGCTGGCTCCCAGGGGGCTCTCGTGAGTTATATCCTCGATATCTGAGCTGTTCAGAGTGAATACAAGGTCCAGCCTTGCTGGTTCATCCTCTCCTCTCTCTCTGGTCGTGTCCCTGACATGTTGGTGCATCAGGTTTTCCAGTACCGCGTCCATCATCTTGGCTCTCCAAGTTTCTGGACCCCCACGTGGTTCTTGGTTCTCCCAGTCGATCTCCCTGTGGTTGAAGTCGCCCATGACCAGTAACTTCACTCTGCTCATGTGCGCTTTTCTTGCCACCTCCGCCAAAGTGTCCACCATTGCTCTGTTGTTCTCGTCATATTCCTCTCCTGTCCTCCAGCAGTTCTGTGGTGGGTTATACATCACTGCAATCACTATCTTGTGCTCCCCAGACTGGATAGTACCTACTATAAAGTCCCTTTCTCGACACACCTCCATTCCTTCCATTTCCTTGTATCTCCAATGGTTCCTTATGAGCAGTGCGACCCCTCCTCCCCCCCTGCTCCTTCTATCTTTCCTCAGGATCTGATATCCCTGTCGGAAGATTGCGACTGATATTGTCTTATTGAGTTTAGTTTCTGTGACAGCTATGATGTCTGGGGACATCTCACCTATTCTTTCATTCCACTCTTCATACTTATTTGTGATTCCATCCGCATTTGTGTACCAAACCTTCAACCTCGTTCCCAATACTGTGGCCCTGGGGGGATCTTGGTGGGTTGGGGGGTGCGGGCAGGGTGCCCATAGGGGGTTGCTGCATAAGGGGGGGGTTGTACAGTAGTGGTATGGGTTGGTGGGGTGGGGTTTGTGGTGGGGGGTAATTGTGATGGTGGGTTTTGGGTTGCTGGGGTGGGGACAGGGGGAATGATGTGTGTTTGGTGTTAAAGTGTATGGTTGCCGTTGGGTTGCTGTGATTTGAGGCCCTCCGTGGGTGCTTCGGGTGGGTGTGTTTGTCCTGCTGCTTGGGCCTGGTGTCCTCTGTACCTCGCTGTCTCCTCCTCTCTCCCCTCTCTTCACCATCTTATCCTCTCCTTCAGGGCCTCCCTCTCTTCCTGTGTTCTGTCCCGATCTAGGTATACATGCTTGTACTCCTGAGTCGCCCTCAGCCTTGCTTTCTCTTGCAGGATCATGGTACGGTCTAGTTCTGCCTTGAAGATCACTTTGAGAGGCCGATTTCTTCCCCTTGTGTACCACCCGATTCTCCGAAAATTTGTTACCTGAGACGTGTCTCCCCCTGTTGCTAACATGATACCTTTAATCCTTTCTTTCTCCTCGTGTTTTCTTCTGTCATGGGTGTCCCCTATGTGTGTGTGTGTGTGTGTGTGTGTGTACTCATCTAGCTGTGGTTGCAGGGGTCGATTCACAGCTCCTGGCCCCGCCTCTTCACTGGCCGCTACTCGGTCCCTCTTCCCGCTCCATGAGCTTTATCATACCTTTTCTTAAAGCTATGTATGGATCCTGCCTCCACTACATCACTTCCCAGACTATTCCACTTCCTGACAACTCTGTGACTGTAGAAATACTTTCTAACATTCCTGTGAATCATCTAGCTGTGATCCCTTGTTGCTGTGTCCCATCTCTGGAACATCATGTCTCTGTCCACCTTGTCGATTACTCTCAGTATTTTACAGGTCGTTATCATATCCCCCTATGTCCTGGTGTGTGTGTGTGTGTGTGTGTGTGTGTGTGTGTGTGTGTGTGTGTGTGTGTGTGTGGAGAAAATGATCCTAGTATCTTGCGTACTTACTCAGCCTTTGTCTTATAAGTGAACGATGAGAAAAACAATATATACACGCATATATATACAATGCCTGCACTTTAAAGGAGGGATTTGGGATATAGGCTGTTTGGAGTGACATCTAAACCGTCGTATCTGAGCGCCTCTGAAAAGACAGTGATTATGTGTGAATGATGGTGAAAGTGTTTCTTTTCTGGGTCCCCCTGCCTCGGTGGGACCATTTTCTCCTATGATAATAAAAATGAAACCTGCTACGAACATAAATTAACGGTATATTTAACGATGGAGATTGCTACCGCAGACGTTTATATTATGAACAGGAACGATGAACGATTGTGGCATTGATATTAATTTGCAACGAGAGTATACAGAAGCACGCACTTGAATCGTTTACTTCAGATTTTTCTTGCAGTAAAGTATAAAAAAGATGAAAGTAGTAAAAGCTACTGAAACCAACTCAATTACTGGGAACGCTTGAAGTTCCTAAACCTGTACTCCCTAGAACGCAGGCGGGAGAGATACCTTATTATATACACGTGGAAAATTATCGAGGGATTAGCACCAAACTTGCACACGAGAATCACTAACTACGAAAGCAAAAGACTCGATGTAACATCTCCCCAATGAAAAGCAGGGGTGCCACTAGCACGTTGAGAGACAACACAATAAGTGTCAGGGGCCCAAGACTGTTCATCTGCCTCCCAGCGAACATCAGGGGATTACCAACAAACCCCTGGCTGTCTTCAAGCAGGCACTGGACAGGCACCTAAAGTTGGTACCTGACCAGCCATGCTGTGGTTCTTACGTTGGACTGCGTGCGGCCAGCAGTAACAGCCTGGTTGATCAGGCTCTGATCCAACATGAGGCCTGGTCACAGACCGGGCCGCAGGGGCGTTGACCCCTGGAACTCTCTCCAGGTATACTCCAGGTAATGAAAAAAAACGGGAATAAAGACACGTAATGCAAAACAAACAAGTATTTTTACACGACGTTTCGCTAAGCAGTGCACTTCAGAGGCATTCAGGAGTGCACTTCAGGAGTGCACTTCAGGAGTGCACTTCAGGAGTGCACTTCAGGAGTGCACTTCAGGAGTGCACTTCAGGACTCAAGATATCGTAATAACACTTCTGCAAGCACTTCAAGGAACTGGTGGGTTTTGAACCTCCAGCCACTCTAGTGTGGGATTCTTCTGTAAATACTTACATTTAATGTCACAGTGGGGCCCGTGCTAACTTCCCTATGATGTATAGAAATATATCAAGCTGGATGAATCTTATTAGAAGCAGCTGGCCTAGTGGTTAACGCGCTGGCTTGAGACTTTTAGGTCACTCTTGCCATGGGTTCAAACACCACCCGTTCCCTGATTAGTGAAGCTCAGCTCAGCACAACAGCCACGTTGTTAAAAATCAAGGCTTGATCTACGGTACATGTCTTTATACCTGCCTGTATAACTCCAAGAGTTGCAACCTTTATGTCCTGAGTTGTGAGTATTTTGGGTGACTGTAGGTAGATAATAATCAATCATGCAAAATAGTTAAGAGCTGCTCATAATATATATATATATTGTCTGTCTAGAAAATATATACCTGCCTTTCATTGCATCTCATTCCACAAACGCTTTCCTCCAAATATAATAATATTATTATTTTTATTATTAATTATAATTGTGCGTATAAAAGTAACATTATGTGAATATTTTGCGTAAGGAAAATACTATAAATACATTCGTTAGTGTGTAAATACTATTGAAGTCTGTCGACTACAGGTGGATTATTATTAAGGCTGCAATTCATTTGCACTCTAAAATCCGACAAAATACTGATCATTTGAAACTATGTATGAGAGTAATCGTCTTCATTATATAAACAGTGTGACATATCGGTTGGCAAGTTTATTAGGTTTAAAGAATACCGACTACACGAGAGATATTAAGGCTGCATAACACCCGAAAACTGGAATTAAAATAATCTATAAATTCTTAGTGAGATATACTACATCACTCCAAGTATATATATACTCGTATATGCAGCTCTCGGTGAATATCATAATATATATACTCTGATTATGTAAACATGATAGATAGTCACGTGAAAACTATACTTGTTTAGAAAATTTTCTATTTATGAATATTTATTTTAGTCTCGTTTATTTAGCATAAACGAGACTCAGTCTCGTTATGCCCCTCCTTCAGAGTGCCTGCACTCTGAAGGAGGGGTGTTGATATGTTGCAGTTTTTTAACTGTAGTGTAGGCACACCTCTGGCAAGACAGTGATGAAGTGAATGATGATTAAAGTGGTTCTTCTTTTTCGGGTCACCCTGCATCCTCTGTTACTAAATTTGTACTGTTTCTATCTTATAGTTTTCGTGTTACTCCAGTGCCACTCACAGAGCTGTGCATACCAGTGGTTCTACTTCTGGCTACCACCAGATATGCTAAGACTATCGCAACACTACACCGACCATTAATACTATTATTGACTCGTTTGTCTCACTTTCAAATGATCTTCCTGATGCAGTGGCAGAACACATATAAGGAATCCGCTGACTTCATATTTCCCATCTACTGAAAGTATGTGACAGTGTGTAACTGTTTAGTGTAGGTATAGTATGTTGTTGATGTTCTTGATTCGCAGGTACTCTCCCGGCTCGGCTCTTTTCCAGATGGTGACTTGGCTCCCTGTTGTGGGAGTGTCTGAGATCTGTCTCCCATGGGAGGAGGTAAAAGTACCTACTCATCTTCTGGGATCAACTGTCCCCAGGCCTAGCCCCATTCCCCGCCCTCGTAGGGAGTAGCTAGGCCTCTGGTCTGCCATCTTCCCCGCGTCACGGACGCTCGTGGGAATGGCAGTCTTGTGAGCTGCAGGTGGGATCAAGTTCTGACTCTGGCACCTTCCCCGCCCTCGTATGTGATAAATGGTTTTGAAAACCGACAAGTTGAAGGTTGAGACACTTATGCAACATATGGGAAACTTTATTGAAGAAATGTTTCGCCACACAGTGGCTTGATCAGTCTAATACAAAGGTTGCATGAAGTAGCAAGGGTCCTAGGTAACTGCTCGCTTTTGTTCTCCCTCACCATTTATTGTACCATTTTATATGTAAGAAAACGTGATGGTGTACTAGTTGTAAGTACACTTCATCATCACGTTTTCTTACATATAAAATGGTTTATCCTGGGTGGCTAACTCTTCGGATTAAAAATCCCAACAAATTTGATCTTATCTTACTGTTCTCACTAAAGGACGATGTTTCTAGTTTATTTCTAAACCTGCAAAGTTCTTGTCCACCTCATTCTAGAATGACTGCATTGTTTTCACACTTACATTATCCAGTAGTTTAACCAATTATGCAATACTTCTGTTTGAAAATGTTTGCATACTTTCGTGTTGCATCTTCTGCCTCGCAGTTTCATTCCATATTTCGATTTATGGAATCAATCATCGTTTCAAATAGTTCTTCATTCAACTAACAGGTATAAATTAGTCTCCGTCTTCAGATAGTAATAGTCTTTGCTGCTAGACGTTCCTTGATACTTTTGACGTTGTTGCTTATGATCACTCATGCGTCCATTTCTTCACTTGTATCGGTAAATTTGTTACTAGTATTTTTCATTCATGTTTGATATTGCTATTCCAATAATTTATTACTTTTCTGGGACCACAGCGCCAACCTGTCCACACTATTCTGAATACTCAAGCTGTCTTCTTAGATACTTCATTTTTTCTAATTTGGGATCTTCTGCTAATTTTGCTATCTAAGATGTTAGCCAAGCCTCTACATCATTTATGAATGCTGTGAAAAGAATTGGAGTAAGAACTGATCCCTGGGTCGAGTGAGAGTTCAAGGTAGTACTTGGAATAAATTGATGGAAGAGAACTTGTAAGTCCACACGAAGGCTATCTGCTGAGAAGAACTAGCTACATCTATGTGTATGAGTCAGGATAGAAGAACAGAAGGCTCTCTCCCCTCCTTCCACTTCCTTCAGCCACTGCCAGCATGAAAAACATTGGGAAGGGAAGGGGGGTAGTATATTATACCATACTGGCGAGCAGCGAGGAATTTCACAGGAGAGATGGAACTGTATAGGAGCTGGGAACTACAGGTACTTCTAATAAATTAGTACACAATATATCTTACTACTCATAATATTTTTTTAACATTCCTAGACCTGCATGTTCCGAAGTTCTGCTAAGACTGTCTACTTCTTCACCTTCCACCATTGAGATGTGGTTACTGGTCGCTCTCAACGGATCGTTCTGATGCAGTTGCTGGACGAATATTGAGAATCCGTTGATTTCATATTGGCTCATCTTTTGTAAGTATATGACGATCTGTGTGAGTTTTAGTGTAGATTTAGTAAGAGTTTAGTGAGTGGTTGAGTGATGTAATCAGTGTCAAGGCAGCCTGTAGCTCATGGAACCTCCTTCCCCACCATACAAGGGAGCCTGTAGCTCTTGGAACCCCTCTTCCCCACCACACCATATACCTTGCTGGTCATTGCAACTCATTAGGCAACTCATTAGGCCGTGAAGGATCTGGCAACTCCTCCTTAGGGCACGATGTATCTAATAGAATCCTATACTTGCAGAGTGATTGTCCCGCTGGGTCTTGAATGACTACTGTCTTTATGCTTGCAACATTAGTGGATATTTTATTATATTCTACATTAATTCTGTTTGTAAAACATATTTGCACGTATAAGTGATACAACTTCTACCTCGACATTTCATTTAATTTCCTCTCGTGACGAATTCATTCAGCACTTCAAATAATTCTCTGTGTTTGTGTGTGTCAATGCTCTTCACTATCTTAAAGGTTTGAATGAGATCTCATAACTCCATTTCCTAATAGAAAGAAGGTTGAATGCTTCTTTTTTTTCGACAATGTTTGTTTCTGAGTGACGATACGAGTAGCAGCTCTTATCTGTACCTTCTCAAGTTTATCTTTGACTTTTATGTAATTTGTTGTAAAAATGGACAGCATCTTCAAGATGCGGTCTAAGAAGTTCATTAAAGAAAGTCAATATGGCGTCTGCTGTTTTTACTCGAAGTTTTCTAGATATGAAACCTAGTATTTTGTTATCACTGCTGCTCGCAGATAGGCATTGCTTGATTCTTTAAGGTCGCTATTTAAGACTGTGCCAAGACATTTTTCTTTTCTTGTTTCGGAAAGTTTGTTATTAAACATTTCGTATTCATGTTTGAGATTGTTTCGCCCAAAATTAATTATTACTTTGCGCTTGTCTACACTGAAACTCATCTTCCACGTCTCTGACCAAATCTCTAAAATCTCAGTATTCTGCCAATGTCAGCCAAAAAAATTTGTTATCTTGGATATTAGCGCTACCTCAAAGTCTTTTATGTAAATTATTTATTGGGCCAAGAACGGGAAGACACTCAGCCACTGAACTACACTCTTTACGGCAAGACACTCAGTCATCTCAACGATGATTATCCGTCTCGGTTTCCTTTCCGTGAGTCAGTCACTTATCCAGAAAAGATGTCTCCTATTCCATGTATTATTATATTGGCCACCAGTCTTCAGTGGAGTACTATTCGTCTACTGGGAATTTATCATCACAGTAAGTTAGAAAGGCATAATCTTTTGTTGCGGAATCCTTACTGGCTTCCGGTAATTATTTTCCAGACTATAACTAACTTGTTCCTAACAATAGTCACCAACTGCTTATATAAAATGGACGTCAAACTCATGAGACGATAGTTGAGGCCACAAGCCGTGTTCCTCATAGTAAATACGAGGGAAGCATTTGCTGCTTTTTAGTCTTTAACCACGTTACCTTCCTTTAATGATTTGTTAAATATTACCATTAGTAGGTAATATATTTTTCTACATTCTTTTATAACTCTGACAGGTATTTAAATCGGTTCGTTTGATTTGTTGATGTTCAGCGTCTCCAAGTATTTCACTATGGCAAGGCGGTTAATATCGTCAATACATAATAGATCATCTTAGAGCCCTGGAAGCATGGTATGGCTTTGGAACGATGGTGTCAGCGCTCAACTGTAAATACAGACTCGACTACTCTGTTTAGTATAAAAGCCATTTCTCTGTTGTTGGTAGTTATTCTGCCACTTTCAAAATTCTGACTTACTTGAAGAAATCTTATACGTTACCTTTTACGTTCAGTGCAACTCGTTTTTCAAATTCTTGTTTAACAATTCTTATTCTTCTCTTGCTTTCTCTCTCTAACGTTTGAGCCTATGATTTCAACTAGTTGTATCGTCATTCAGCCTAACATTATTACATCTTTTTCACGTTTAAGGTTACATAATAAGATATTCTTCCTAATATTTAATAGTATTTTATATCTGCTCCAGATTTCGTAGTTCGAACCAGTTACCATTACTTATATCTCGGTGCATCTTTTCAAAGTTATTTGTTCTTTTGTCTGGATCCCACACATTTTATTCTGGATCCCAAAAGTTTTTTCTATGAATAAAATGACTCAGTGATCGTTATTTACTAGTGTGTCTCCTACCTCGCGTGTTCAGATGTTACAATATGTACTCAGAACAATATCATAAGTATTTTGGCCTTGAGTAGATGAAGTGACAAATTGTGTCCCCGATCATGTTAACGAGTCTGAATGCCTTCGGATCCCCTTCTTGAGCATACCAATTTATTTTAGGAACATTATTGTAAATTATTTGTTACTACAAAATTACTTAATTTCGTCATACAGATGAGCGTTGAATGACATTATATAATTGTTCTGTTACTTTTATTTTTGTCAATGATAGCCATAAAAGTAATCGTACTCTAGTACTTCATTCTTCTTAATTTGAACTCTAGCTATATTTAAAATATAATTTATTGTTAAGTTTATTTCTCTATTGAGATTAAGCCATATTCAGAGTAATAACTGCAGTTCATGAGGCGTGAATAGATTATTAGTCCCTTTCCCGGAATTTAATTCGGTGATTGGAGTAGAGAAGTTTTAATTCACCCAACTGAGATAATTAGCTAAATTCCTGGTTTTCTGACTTTGTGGGAAGCTGTCCGCTGAAAGAGAGAGAGAGAGAGAGAGAGAGAGAGAGAGAGAGAGAGAGAGAGAGAGAGAGAGAGAGAGAGAGAGAGAGAGAGAGAGAAGAGAAAGGAGAGAGAGAGAGAAAGGGAGAGAGAGAGAAAGAGAAGGAGAGAGAGAAAGAGAAGGAGAGAGAGAAAGAGAGATCAGTAAGAGATATGAGGGTGAACGAGAAAGGTGGATAGAGATATTGAGGGTAAAGACCATCAAAACGGGGGGAAGAAAAAGGTAGAGGAAGTAAGTGAGACACGGTGAGAGAAAGGCAGACTGAAAAATGTAACTACAACAATGGTGATGGTGTTTGTGAGGCAGTGGAAGGGGAGCTGGCCTGGTGCGGCAGTGGAAGGGGAGCTCGCCTGGTGCGGCAGTGGAAGGGGAGCTGGCCTGGTGCGGCAGTGGAAGGGAGCTGGCCTGGTGCGGCAGTGGAAGGGGAGCTGGCCTGGTGCTGCAGTGGAAGGGAGCTGGCCTGGTGCGGCAGTGGAAGGGAGCTGGCCTGGTGCGGCAGTGGAAGGGAGCTGGCCTGGTGCGGCAGTGGAAGGGAGCTGGCCTGGTGCGGCAGTGGAAGGGAGCTGGCCTGGTGCGGCAGTGGAAGGGGAGCTGGCCTGGTGCGGCAGTGGAAGGGGAGCTGGCCTGGTGCGGCAGTGGAAGCGGAGATGGCCTGGTGCAGCAGTGGAAGGAGCTGGCCTGGTGCGGCAGTGGAAGGGAGCTGGCCTGGTGCGGCAGTGGAAGGGAGACTGGCCTGGTGCGGCAGTGGAAGGAGCTGGCCTGGTGCGGCAGTGGAAGGGAGATGGCCTGGTGCGGCAGTGGAAGGGAGCTGGCCTGGTGCAGCAGTGGAAGGGAGCTGGCCTGGTGCGGCAGTGGAAGGGAGATGGTCTGGTGCGGCAGTGGAAGGAGCTGACCTGTGCGGCAGTAGAAGGGGAGCTGGCCTGGTGCGGCAGTGGAAGGGAGCTGGCCTGGTGCGGCAGTGGAAGGGGAGATGGCCTGGTGCGGCAGTGGAAGGAGATGGCCTGGTGCGGCAGTGGAAGGAGCTGGCTTGGTGCAGCAGTGGAAGGGAGATGGCCTGGTGCGGCAGTGGAAGGAGCTGGCCTGGTGCAGCGGTGGAAGGAAGCTGGCCTGGTGCGGCAGTGGAAGGAGCTGGCCTGGTGCGGCAGTGGAAGGAGCTGGCCTGGTGCGGCAGTGGAAGGAGATGGCCTGGTGCGGCAGTGGAAGCGGAGATGGTCTGGTGCGGCAGTGGAAGGGGAGCTGGCCTGGTGCGGCAGTGGAAGGGAAGCTGGCCTGGTGCGGCAGGGAAGGGGAGCTGGCCTGGTGCGGCAGTGGAAGCGGAGATGGCCTGGTGCGGCAGTGGAAGGGGAGCTGGCCTGGTGCGGCAGTGGAAAGGAGATGGCCTGGTGCGGCAGTGGAAGGGGAGCTGGCCTGGTGCAGCAGTGGAAGGGGAGCTGGCCTGGTGCGGCAGTGGAAGCGGAGATGGTCTGGTGCGGCAGTGGAAGGGGAGCTGACCTGGTGCGGCAGTAGAAGGGGAGCTGGCCTGGTGCGGCAGTGGAAGGGGAGCTGGCCTGGTGCGGCAGTGGAAGGGGAGATGGCCTGGTGCGGCAGTGGAAGGGGAGATGGCCTGGTGCGGCAGTGGAAGGGGAGCTGGCTTGGTGCAGCAGTGGAAGGGGAGATGTCCTGGTGCGGCAGTGGAAGGGGAGCTGGCCTGGTGCAGCGGTGGAAGGGGAGCTGGCCTGGTGCGGCAGTGGAAGGGGAGCTGGCCTGGTGCGGCAGTGGAAGGAGCTGGCCTGGTGCGGCAGTGGAAGGGAGATGGCCTGGTGCGGCAGTGGAAGCGGAGATGGTCTGGTGCGGCAGTGGAAGGGAGCTGGCCTGGTGCGGCAGTGGAAGGGAAGCTGGCCTGGTGCGGCAGGGAAGGAGCTGGCCTGGTGCGGCAGTGGAAGGGAGCTGGCCTGGTGCGGCAGTGGAAGCGGAGATGGTCTGGTGCAGCAGTGGAAGGGAGCTGGCCTGGTGCGGCAGTGGAAGGGGAGCTGGCCTGGTGCGGCAGTGGAAGGAGCTGGCCTGGTGCGGCAGTGGAAGGGAGATGGCCTGGTGCGGCAGTGGAAGGGAGATGGCCTGGTGCGGCAGTGGAAGGAAGCTGGCCTGATGCGGCAGTGGAAGGAGCTGGCCTGGTGCGGCAGTGGAAGGAGCTGGCCTGGTGCGGCAGTGGAAGGGAGCTGGCCAGGTGCGGCAGTGGAAGGGAGCTGGCCTGGTGCGGCAGTGGAAGGGAGCTGGCCTGGTGCGGCAGTGGAAAGGAGATGGCCTGGTGCGGCAGTGGAAGGAGCTGGCCTGGTGCGGCAGTGGAAGGAGCTGGCCTGGTGCGGCAGTGGAAGGGAGATGGCCTGGTGCGGCAGTGGAAGGGAGCTGACCTGGTGCGGCAGTGAAGGAGCTGGCCTGGTGCGGCAGTGGAAGGGAGCTGGCCTGGTGCGGCAGAGTGCGGGAAGGGGAGATGGCCTGGTGCGGCAGTGGAAGGAGCGGTCGGGGGGGCCTGGTGCAGTCGTGGCGGTGGAAGGAGCTGGCCTGGTGCGGCAGTGGAAGGGAGCTGGCCTGGTGCGGCAGTGGAAGGGGAGCTGGCCTGGTGCGGCAGTGGAAGGGGAGATGGCCTGGTGCGGCAGTGGAAGCGGAGATGGTCTGGTGCGGCAGTGGAAGGGGAGCTGGCCTGGTGCGGCAGTGGAAGGGAAGCTGGCCTGGTGCGGCAGGGGAAAGGGAGCTGGCCTGGTGCGGCAGTGGAAGGGGAGCTGGCCTGGTGCGGCAGTGGAAGCGGAGATGGTCTGGTGCAGCAGTGGAAGGGGAGCTGGCCTGGTGCGGCAGTGGAAGGGGAGCTGGCCTGGTGCGGCAGTGGAAGGGGAGCTGGCCTGGTGCGGCAGTGGAAGGGAGATGGCCTGGTGCGGCAGTGGAAGGGGAGATGGCCTGGTGCGGCAGTGGAAGGGAAGCTGGCCTGATGCGGCAGTGGAAGGGGAGCTGGCCTGGTGCGGCAGTGGAAGGGAGCTGGCCTGGTGCGGCAGTGGAAGGGGAGCTGGCCTGGTGCGGCAGTGGAAGGAGCTGGCCTGGTGCGGCAGTGGAAGGGAGCTGGCCTGGTGCGGCAGTGGAAGGGGAGCTGGCCTGGTGCGGCAGTGGAAGGGAGCTGGCCTGGTGCGGCAGTGGAAGGAGCTGGCTTGGTGCGGCAGTGGAAGGGAGATGGCCTGGTGCGGCAGTGGAAGAGGAGATGGCCTGGTGCGGCAGTGGAAGGAGCTGGCCTGGTGCGGCAGTGGAAGGGAGCTGGCCTGGTGCGGCAGTGGAAGGGAGCTGGCCTGGTGCGGCAGTGGAAGGGAGATGGCCTGGTGCGGCAGTGGAAGGGGATCTCGCCTGGTGCGGCAGTGGAAGGAAGCTGGCCTGGTGCGGCAGTGGAAGGAGCTGGCCTGGTGCGGCAGTGGAAGGGAGCTGACCTGGTGCGGCAGTGGAAGGAGCTGGCCTGGTGCGGCAGTGGAAGGGAGCTGGCCTGGTGCGGCAGTGGAAGGGAGCTGACCTGGTGCGGCAGTGGAAGGGAGCTGGCCTGGTGCGGCAGTGGAAGGGAGCTGGCCTGGTGCGGCAGTGGAAGGGGAGCTGGCCTGGTGCGGCAGTGGAAGGGAGCTGGCTTGGTGCGGCAGTGGAAGGGGAGCTGACCTGGTGCGGCAGTGGAAGGGGAGCTGGCCTGGTGCGGCAGTGGAAGGGGAGATGGCCTGGTGCGGCAGTGGAAGCGGAGATGGTCTGGTGCGGCAGTGGAAGGGGAGCTGACCTGGTGCGGCAGTGGAAGGGAAGCTGGCCTGGTGCGGCAGTGGAAGGGAGCTGGCCTGGTGCGGCAGTGGAAGGGGAGCTGGCCTGGTGCGGCAGTGGAAAGGAGCTGGCCTGGTGCGGCAGTGGAAGGGGAGCTGGCCTGGTGCGGGATTAAAGGAACCTATCTAGGTGGTAAGAAAGGAATTTTGTCAGGTGGAGGGGTAAAGGTGATTACTTAGGTGAAGGGTAAGCGACCAGTCTAGATGAAGGGAAGGGGACCTGACCAAGTAGAGAAAACTTGGTCTAGCTATTTTTGGGGAGGGTGGAGCTGGCAAATAAAGGCAATGGGACGGCACTATGTGGAAAGAGACCAAACCAAGTGTGGGGAAGGGAAAACTAACCTGGGAAGATGAAGAGAAACAGAGCAGACCTCGTGTAAGGAAGGGAGCTTGGCCAAGTGAGGGAAGGGAAATTAACCAGGTTATGGGAAGGTGAAATGGCCAGGTGGGAGGAGAAGCAGACAAGGTGGGGGAAGGAACATGACCAGAGAGAGCTCAGGAACCCTCCAGTCAGATCCTGCACGAATTTACTACACATGGAAATTCTGAGAGAAAAGA
Organism: Cherax destructor; assembly: GCA_009830355.1. Classification (NCBI taxonomy): domain Eukaryota; kingdom Metazoa; phylum Arthropoda; class Malacostraca; order Decapoda; family Parastacidae; genus Cherax; species Cherax destructor. The sequence goes on from WNWK01032011.1 coordinate 16,268, forward strand.
TTTAGTAAAAGGCCAGAGGCATGGTAGACATTTATTATAATCCCGGTGGAAAAAAATGGAAGCAATAAAATATGGGTAAAAATCACAAATATTTTAAAATATTCGCAGTGTATATATATATATATATATATATAATTTTATATATATATATATATATATATATATATATATATATATATATACTCTCAAGGAAATTCTTTGCTCTAAAATTTACCGATTAAATTATACTGAAAGTTACTGTACGCGGGGGTTTAACAAGCACGTGCGCGCGGACACACACACACAAATATTATATATATATATATATATATATATATATATATATATATATTTTTTTTTTTTTTTTTTTTTTCAACAAGTCGGCCGTCTCCCACCGAGGCAGGGTGACCCAAAAAGAAAGAAAATCCCAAAAAAGATAAAAACTTTCATCATCATTCAACACTTTCACCACACTCATACATAATCACTGTCTTTGCAGAGGAGCTCAGATACGACAGCTGAGAAAAGTCCCTCCCAGCTGTCACTATCTTAGACCCCTCCTTTAAAGTGCAGGCATTGTACTTCCCATTTCCAGGACTCAAGTCCAACTAAATCAATTAACTGGTTTCCCTGAATCCCTTCACACAATGTTACCCTGCTCACACTCCAACAGATCGTCATGTCCCAAAAACCATTCGTCTCCATTCACTCCTATCTAACACGCTCACACATGCTTGCTGGAAGTCCAAGCCCCTCGCCCACAAAACCTCCTTTACCCCTTCCCTCCAACCTTTTCTAGGACGACCCCTACCCCGCCTTCCTTCCCCTACAGATTTATACGCTCTCCAAGTCATTCTACTTTGATCCATTCTCTCTAAATGACCAAACCACCTCAACAACCCCTCTTCAGCCCTCTGACAAATACTTTTAGTAACTCCACACCTTTTCCTAATTTCCACATTCCGAATTTTCTGCATAATATTTACACCACACATTGCCCTTAGACAGGACATCTCCACTGCCTCCAGCCTCCTCCTCGCTGCAGCATTTGTAACCCATGCTTCACACCCATATAAGAGTGTTGGTACCACTATACTTTCGTACATTCCTTCTTTGCCTCCATGGATAACGTTTTTTGTCTCCACAGATACCTCAATGCACCACTCACCTTTTTTCCTTCATCAATTCTATGGTTAACCTCATCCTTCATAAATCCATCCGCTGACACATCAACTCCCAAATATCTGAAAACATTTACTTCTTCCATAATCCCTCTCTCCAATGTGATATCCAATTTTTCTTTATTTAAATCGTTTGATACCCTCATCACCTTACTCTTATCTATGTTCACTTTCAACTTTCTACCTTTACACACTCTCCCAAACTCGTCCACTAACCTTTGCAACTTTTCTTTAGAATCTCCCATAAGCACAGTATCATCAGCAAAAAGTAACTGTGTCAACTCCCATTTTGCATTTAATTCTCCAAAATTTAATCCCACCCCTCTCCCCAACACCCTAGCATTTACTTCTTTTACAACCCCATCTATAAATATATTAAACGACCATGGTGACATCACACATCCCTGTCTAAGACCTACTTTTACCGGGAAGTAATCTCCCTCTCTCCTACACACCCTAACCTGAGCCTCACTATCCTCATAAAAACTCTTTACAGCCTTCAGTAACTTACTACCTATTCCATACACTTGCAACATTTGCCACATTGCTCCCTATCCACTCTATCATATGCCTTTTCTAAATCCATAAATGCAATAAAAACTTCTCTACCTTTATCTAAATACTGTTCACATATATCCTTCACTGTAAACACTTGATCTACACATCCCCTACCCATTCTAAAGCCTCCTTGCTCATCTGCAATCCTACTCTCTGTCTTACCTCTAATTCTTTCAATAATAACCCTGCCATACACTTTACCTGGTATACTCAGTAAACTTATTCCCCAATAATTTTTACACTCTCTTTTATCCCCTTCCCTTTATATAAAGGAACTATACATGCTCGCTGCCAATCCCTAGGTACCTTCCCTCTTTCATACATTTATTAAACAAAAATACCAACCACTCCAGCACTATATCCCCCTGCTTTTAACATTTCTGTCATGATTCCGTCAATTCCTGCTGCTTTACCCCCTTTCATTCTACGTAATGCCTCACGCACCTCCCCCACACTCACATCCTGCTCTTCTTCACTCCTAAACGATGTTGTACCTCCCTGGCCAGTACATGAAATTATCGCCTCCCTCTTTTCATCAACATTTAAAAGTTCCTCAAAATATTCCGCCATCTACCCAATACCTCCAGCTCCCCATCTACTAACTCCCTACTCTGTTTTTAACTGACAAATCCATTCGTTCCCTAGGCTTTCTTACCTTGTTTATCTCACTCCAAAATTTTTCTTGTTTTCAGCAAAATTTCTTGACAGAGCCTCTCCGTTCTTTCATCCGCTCTTCTTTTGCACTCTCTCACCACTCTCTTCACCTTTCTTTTACTCTCCATATACTCTGCTCTTCTACTAACACTTCTGTTTTGTAAAAACCTCTCATAAGCTACCTTTTTCTCTTTTATCACACCCTTTACTTCTTCATTCCACCACTCACTCCTCTTTCCTCCTGCACCCACCCTCCTATAACCACAAACTTCTGCCCCACATTCTAATACTGCATTTTTAAAACTATCCCAACTCTCTTCAACCCCCACTACTCCTACTTGCACTAGCCCACCTTTCTGCCAATAGTTCCTTATATCTCACCCTAACTTCCTCCTCCCTTAGTTTATACACTTTTACCTCTCTCTTACTTGCTGTTGCCATTTTCTTTTTGTCCCATCTACCTTTTACTCTAACTGTAGCTACAACCAAATAATGATCTGATATATCCGTTGCCCCTCTATAAACATGTACATCCTGAAGCCTACTCATCAACCTTTTATCCACCAATACATAATCCAACAAACTACTTTCCTTACGTGCTATATCATACCTTGTATATTTATTTATCCTCTTTTTCATAAAATATGTATTACTTATTACCAAACCTCTTTCTACACATAGCTCAATTAATGGCTCCCCATTTACATTTACCCCTGGCACCCCAAATTTACCTACTACTTCATCCACAACATTTTTACCCACTTTAGCATTAAGATCCCCAACCACAATTACTCTCTCACTTGGTTGAAAACTCCCACACACTCACTCAACATTTCCCAAAATCTCTCTCTCTCCTCTACACTTCTCTCTTCTCCAGGTGCATAAACACTTACTATAACCCACTTTTCACATCCAACCTTTATTTTACTCCACATAATCCTTGAATTTATACATTTATATTCCTTCTTTACCTGCCATAACTGATTATTCAACATTATTGCCACTCCTTCTTTAGCTCTAACTCTATTTGAAACCCTGATCTAATCCCATTTATTTCTCCCCACTGAAACTCTCCTACCCCTTCAGCTTTGTCTCACTTAAAGCCAGGACATCCAGCTTCTTTTCATTCCTAACATCTACAATCATCTCTTTCTTATCATTCGCACAACATCCACGCACATTCAAACATCCCACTTTGACGATTTTCTTCTTCTTCTTTTTAGTAAGCTATACAGGAAAAGGGGTTACTAGCCCATTGTTCCCGGCATTTTAGTTGACTTTTACAACACGCATGGCTTACGGAGGAAAGATTCTTATTCCACTTCCCCATGGATATGAAAGGGAAAAGCAATAAGAACAAGAACTATTAAGATAAAATCAAAGAAAACTCAGATGAGTGTGTATACAATAAACGTGTACATGTTTGCGTAGTGTGACCTAAGTGTAAGTAGAAGTAGCAAGACGTACCTGAAATCTTGCATGTTTATGAGACAGGAAAAAGACACCAGCAATCCTACCATCATGTAAAACAGTTTCAGGTTTCTGTTTCACAGTCACCTGGCAGGATGGTAGTACCTCCCTGAGTGGTTGCTGTCTACCAACCTACTATATTATATATATATATATATATATATATATATATATATATATATATATATATATATATATATATATATATATATGTAGTCTTTTCATATAATTTTATATTCATTATGTTTTCATTACTTGCTAAATGTAAATTTCATGCTTTATATTAATATTTCACTTATATTATTAGCTTATATATTTAGGTCGGATGTAAGACCTACACCTCTCATTGTGCTCGCTGTTGGAGAGTTTTGATTGGCTGCCAACACTGGTAGAACCCTAGCAGGTTCCTGATAAAGGTTTTCCCGTCCTTGAACCAAGCTGATTGTCATGTACGAGTCCATTCCTTTCTAGATGCTCCACCACTATTCTCCTGATAATCCTCTCCATGACTTTACATACTATACATGACTCTGACAATGTGCGTGTGCGCGCGCGCGTGTGTGTGTGTGTGTGTACTCACCTGTATGTGTTTACAGAGGTCGAGTATCAGCTCCTACCGCTACCTCTTCGCTGGCTGCTACTTGGCTCACTCTCGCCGAGTGACATACCTTTTTTTTGTTTTTTTTTTCTCAAATTCCAGTTGTGTCTTCGTCTTTCCGTTTCTCGTCTTTCAAACCGCCTGTCCCTATCCATCCTAGTAATTCCTTTCCTTATTTTGCACTTTGTTATCATGTCACCCCTCATTCTTTTTCCTCTAACATCATCCTCTTTAGCTTCTAATCTCATACGAAATACGCCTTAGCTCAAGAATTTGTTTCATAGGAAACCTCTGTTCTTTCTTGGGTTTCGTTAATTTGATTCTAGTGTTTCATCCTTCGATTTGGGAGTAACCTGTGCCATATATTGAGTCGTGAATGACCTTTGCTCAGGTTCTTGAAAGTTTATTCAAGATTTTCCAAATGTGAACATGTTTTTGGCAGTTATTTGGTTGATGTGAACTTCATGGGATGTGCTACTATTAATTCTCACTCCGTGGTCCTTCTCCTTGAGTGAGATTTACAGGGTGTATATAAGGTCCAGCCTGGCTTGTTCATCCTCTCCTCTCTGTTTGGTTGTGTCCCTGTCATGTTCTTTCATAAAGCTCTCCATTGCCACCGCCAGTAGCTAAACCATCCTTGGTTCAAGTCCTCCATGTGGCTCGAGGTTACCACAGTTTATTTCCTTGTGGTTTAGGTCTTCCATGATCAGCAATATCGTATTACTCAAGTGGGCTTTTCTATTCACCTCGGCTTGGGCCCACCAATATTCTGTTTTTGTCATAGTACTCCCGTCTTGGTCGCTTGCTGTCTAGTGGAGGGTTGTACATTACTGCCATCACTACCTTTGGTCACCCAGTCTTGAGTAAGGCTAATGTAATGTTTTACACAAGACTCTTCTATTTCTCTCTCTGACCTTTACAAAAGTCCACTTTTTTTTATAAGCAGTGTATTTTCACCACCTCTGTTTCGTCTGTTATTCCTCATGATTTGATATCCAGATGGGAAGATCATAATCCCTGTAAACTTTGTCTCTGAGTGCTGTGATGTCTAGGGATGCCTTCCCTATTTGTTCATTTCATTTATCACACTTATCACATTTGAATTTGTGTACTATAATTTCAGTTTCTTTTACGGTGTTCCGTTACATGGGTTCCTGATTTCCGTACTCAGCACATGGATCAGAGGGTGAGATAGCGGGGTGGGGGATGGGAATAATGGTGAGGAATAATTGAGGGGGTTTCTTGCACTGGAAGGGGTCAGGATCAGGGAGGTAGGCGAGGGAGGATAGGGAGGTTTGAGAGTAGAGGGAAGAAGAAGCTGGGAGTTGGCGTGAAGGGCAGCTGTGAAAGAAGGCTCGTACACTGGGTGGGATGAGCACTGTTTGTGTAAGAAGATAGATAGGGCATGACTAGATTTAAGTTAACTGTGAGTGGGAAGAAATAAAACTTGATGGGAAGTCTATGGAAGTTTGTGCATGGCCTTAACCCTCACAACTGTCGATGACTTCCCAGGCTCTTCATGGCCTTGTA
>WNWK01032012.1:0-22237 GCA_009830355.1 Cherax destructor
TACTAGCTAGTATATAGTACAAAAATTTCACAAAGTAGTAGTAACATACACTAATACACCACACGTATATTATGTGTTGAGGACAATAGGCTAATCAGTAAATATTTCTTATTTATAAATTAAAGTGTAAATGTTTCTTATTTATAAATTATGCACATTGTTTGTGTGAATAGTGTTGGTGGCTTTCTGCTGAAACCGACTACCACCACGGCTTATGGTCAGTGGCCCTTATACCCAACAACAACACCAACACACTCCACCACTCCTTAGATTTGTAATGACATGTTTTATTCATTCTAGAGTTTATATCATGTTTCTATGTTATTAATATTGTTTATTATGTCATATTAGATGAATTGTGCTAGATAAATAAGCTGTAGAGGTGATATTATTGTCATATTGAAGGACTATTTTGTCCTGCCTCCAAACTCTCTCATACGCCAACAAGAGTCTTCAATAAAGGTCAAACTTATTTAACTGTTCATTTGTCCATTATAATTAGTGCTTTATATTTATTTCTCATTGTTTTCTGTATGCAAAACTATAGTATTTATTCTTTAAAAAAATGAATTTTTGGTGAACATTTTTGGGTGGAAACGGATTAATTGTATTTACATTATTTCTTATGGGAAATAAGGTTTCGACTTTCGAGCAATTCGTGTTAAGGCCTAGCTCCTGGAATGTATTATGACCGCTAGTCGAGGGACCACTGTATGATTAATAAAACAGTTTTATTTGACAAAAAAATGTTAGCAATAAAAAGCTGCATTTACAGTTATTGGATGACCTTAAGCCAAATATGTTTGATTCATTTCATAAGATACATTAACCATTAAAGTTTATACCATTTAGAAAAGGCAGACTCCACTTTCTGAATGAAAAATACTATACTGTCTCAAAATTAATATTGGCAACTAGACATTGCACTAAGAATAACAAGCTTAATGTTAGCAATATGCACCAGTGTTAAAAATGTGAAACTAATCAGAGGAGGCTTTCTAGAGTTATCACATGAAAAACAAGATCAAGAATGGTCTATCTAAAATCAGTCAAGAGAGTCCCAGTATATATCAAATATTTCAATATATTTTCCCATATGTACACATAGTTCACCCGGGAATAACATTTGATGCTGATTATATTTGACGTTCTAAAGTTATGACTGGCTCTTCCATATTATTATTATTAACACACTCCTGGGGAGCACTAAAGCACGACAAGGATTTTGAAGGGTTTGAGGCTGACCTTGACGACCCTATGCCTGCTGTGGAATCTATTGTGTCTTTGCGGATGTCCATGGGGTTGGAGGTGAGTGGCCAGGATGTGGAAGAGTTGATGGAGGACCACAGGGAAGAGCTAACCACTGAAATGCTGCAAGATCTTCAACTGGAACAACAACAGAACACACCTGAAGAAATTGCTTCAGAGGAGGAGAAAGAGAGAGGGAAGAAGGTGCCTTCTTCAGTGATTAAGGACATTTGTGCAAAGTGAAATGAGGTGCAAAATTTTGTTGAAAAATATCACCCTGACCAAGCTGATACAAGTCGTATCTGCAACATGTTCAGTGACAATACCTTGTCCCATTTTAGGTAAATCTTAAAGAGACACCAGAAACAGAGCTCTCTGGACAGATTTTTAGTGTAACAGGGGTCCAGTGCCAGTAAAAGACAAAGAAGGGAAGTAACCCCGGATAGGGCTTTGATACCTGAAGTCCTTATGGAGGGGTATTCCCCTTCCAAACAATAAGCTCTCCTCCCTCTCCCCTCCTCGCCTTCTTCCGTATGCCAACAAGAGTCTTCAATAAAGGTATGTAATAGTGATTTAAATGTTCATTTATCCATTTCATTAGTGCTTTATATTTATTTCTCATTGTTTTCTTTATGTAAAACTATAGTTATTCTTTAAAAAATGTATTTTTTGTTAATATTTTTAGGTGTCTGGAACGGATTAATTGTATTTACATTATTTCTTATGGGAAATATTACTTCGGTTTTCGTACGTTTCAGATTTAGACCAACCTTCTGGAACGGATTAAGTACGAAATCCAGGGTTCCACTGTATAGGGAAAATGATTAATCAGTTCCTATGAAAAAAAATCCTATTGTTATTGGCATATTATAAATTGATGGAATTGTATAAAATAATTTAAACACTGCTTAATACTAAAATATGTACAGTGGACCCACAACTATCAGCCGGTCTGGCTATTGGCCGGCTCGAGTTTCGATCGCTTTTTTCAGCCCAATTTTTCTCCGACAATTGGCCATTTCCCTGACTATCGGCCCGCATATCAGACCTGTCAGCCTGCCCACACTTGCGCATCTCCCCTTGCAGGCATCGTGAGCCAGTCTAGCTTTGTTTACCATTGAGTGAACATTACATTTCACAATTAATTCTTTGTGTTTAGTGCTTGTTTATTGATTGTGACTGTGAAATAAGCCACCATGGGCCCAAAGAAACTTCATAGTGGCAGCCCTTTGGTAAAGAAAGTGACAAACACGATAGAATTGAAGAAAGAAATTGTAGCAAAGTATACCAAAGTGGAGGAGGAAGAGAGAGAGGAGAATGTGTCTTCTTCAGTGATTCAATGATTCTACGATATGTACGATACTAAAGCAGCAAGAGTCGATAAAAGCTATAGCAACAGCCAGCGATAAAGTGTAGCATTAACAGTGTAGTAAGTTAAGCGATTAAGCTATAGAAAAATGATGACACGAAACTTAACTCCTCCATTGTCACCCTCTGTCACCATCTCCTCGAAGATAAGTGTAAATATTTCTTATTTATAAAGTGTAAATATTTCTTATTTATAAATTAAAGTGTAAATATTTCTTATTTATAAATTAAAGTGTAAATATTTCTTATTTATAAATTAAAGTGTAAATATTTCTTATTTATAAATTAAAGTGTAAATATTTCTTATTTATAAATTAAAGTGTAAATATTTCTTATTTATAAATTACATACATTGTTTCAGTGAATAGTGGTGGTGGCCTGCTGCTACCAGGCCCAACACGACCACAATATGTATAGCTTATGGTCAGTGGACCTTATAAACCCAACAATAATAACACAACCGCCAGTTCCCTCATACATAATGACATACAGTGGACCCCCGACTTTTGGTCACCTCGGAAATCGTACAATTAGGTAAGTGTAATATTGTAAGTGCTTTTGTAAGTGTATTTTTGGGGGTCTGAAATGGACTAACCTACTTGACATTATTCCTTAAGGAAGTAAATTCGTTCAGTAATGGCACTTGAGCAGCCTTCTGGAATGAATTATGACCGAAAGTCGGGGGTCCACTGTATTTTATTCATTCTAGAGTATATATCATGTTTCTATGTTATTAACCCTTTCAGGGCCAGTGCCGTAGTTCTACGGCTTTGAGTTCAGGGTCCAAACCGTAGTTCTACGACATGAGCTCAGCTCACTCCGATAAGCTTTGAGCGGTAAATTTGGGCCTAGATATGAGAGAATACATCTATGTGGTAAGTGTGCACCACATAAAACAAATACTGCAGCACACAATGCATAATGAGAGAAAAAAACTGAAACTGTAATTTTCGATTAAAACAGCGACTTTGCAGTGTTTTTTCGTACACTTTTTAAAGTTGTATTTGCGATTTCTTGGTCTCATTTGATAGAATGGAAGATAGATTACAGATATAGAGATGACTTTGATTGGTTTTAGTACTAAAAATGGCTTGAAACTGAGCTCAAAATAGCAGAAATGTTAAATTTTTGCTGATGTTCAAGAGTAAACAAATGACCTCACACGTCTAATCCACGCCAGCTGGTGGGTCTAATATACGTTCACAAATGTGGTGATATTATTTGTACAATTATTACAATATTGCATAGCAGTAAATCTTCCATTTTTTGGTTTGAATAAAAAATCATTATGTGAATAAAAAATCAAAATGGAATTCATTTGTAAAGACTGAAAACATAACTAATGAACAGAGGAAATGTTAGTTTAGTGCCAGGAATGCCTGCATTGTTTATTCTGCACCCTATTTTGAAATTGGAATACAGTGGACCCCCAGATTACATCATTTTCTCATTCAAGAATGCTGTTCAAGTGCCGTTACTGAACAAATTTATTCCCATAAGGAATAATGTAAATTAGATTAGTCCTATTAGACCCCCAAAATTACACTTACAAAAGCACTTACAAAAATAAACTTACATAATTACACTTACAAAAGCACTTACAAAAATAAACTTACATAAAAGGGGGAGTTTGGAGACTATCGTAAACCGGGGGTCCACTATATTTTGAACTTTGAGTTAAATTGGCTAAATTACCAATTTCTAATTATTTTATTTTGTAGTTGAAACAGTTGACTGGGCAATTTATTGAGCTCAATCGATAGAATAGAAGTACAGTGGTACCCCGGTTTACGATGGTCCCCAAACTCACCCTTTTATGTAAGTTTATTTTTTTAAATGTTTTTGTAAGTGTAATTTTGGGGGTCTAAAAGGACTAGTCTATTTTACAACTTTTCTTAAGGAGATAAATTGTTTGTAATGGCACTTGAACAGCATTCTGGAATGAAAATATCGTAAACCGGGGTACCACTGTAATACAGTGGTACCCCGGTTTACGATATTTTTTCATTCCAGAATGCTGTTCAAGTGCCATTACCAAACGAATTTATCTCCTTAAGAAATGTTGTAAAATAGACTAGTCCTTTTAGACCCCCAAAATTACACTTACAAAAGCATTTAAAAAAAAAAACTTACATAAAAGGGTGAGTTTGGGGACCATCGTAAACCGGGGTACCACTGTACTAGTGAAATAGCTAAGAATTTGGTCGACTGGAATAATGTAATTGGCCTAAAATGGGAGTCAAAGTCGGCAAAATCGCTGATGCATAAATATCGCTGACACATCAAAATTTGCGGGAGCATAATTTCGTCAATGTTCAATCAAATTTCGTACTTTTTGTTTTATTACCTTCAGAAAAAGATTCTCTACCATTTCATAAGAATTTTTTTTTTTTTTTTTTTTAAATCCTTGGACCCTGAAAGGGTTAATTTTGTTTATTATGTCATATTAGATGCATTGTGATAAATAAATAAGCCATAGAGTTTATATCAGTGTCGTATTGAAAGGATATCTTGTCCTGCCTCCAAACTCTCCTGCCTCTCTCATATGCCAACAAGAGTCTTCAATAAAGGTAAAACTGATTCACATGTTCATTTATCATTAAAATTAGTGCTTTATATTTATTTCTCATTGTTTTCTGTATGTAAAACTATAGTACAGTGGACCCCCCCGGCTAACGAAAAAACTTCATTCCAGAATGCTGCTCAAGTGCCATTACCGAACGAATTTACTTCCTTAAGAAATAATGTCATGTAGGTTAGTCTATTTCAGACCCCCAAAAATACACTTCCACAAGCACTTACAATATTATACTTACATAATTGTACGATTTCCGGGGTGTTCGTTAGCTGTACTTATTCTTTAAAAAAAATGAATTTTTGGTGAATATTTTTGGGTGGAAACGGATTATTTGTACAGTGGACCTCCGGTTTACGTACTGCTCCAAACTCGAACAATTATGTAAGTGTATTTTTGTAAGTGCTTTTGTAAGTGTATTTTTGGGGGTCTAAAAGAACTAATCTAATTTACATTATTCCTTATGGGAACAAATTGGTTTGGTAACGGCACTTGAACAGCATTCTGGAATGAATTAATTACGTAAACTGGTGTACCATAGTATTTACATTATTTCTTATGGGAAATAATGGTTCGACTTTCGGCCAGTTCGAGTTGAGGCCTAGCTCCTAGAACGGATTACGGCTGATACTTGGGGGTCCACTGTAATTTAAACACTCCTTAATACTAAAATACATACATAAATACAAAAAGAATTAGATGAAATAAATGCAAATTTAACCTAACTTTACTTTGCTGAAAAGAGTCGAGTGCCTACTAAGATAGTGTTGAGAAGAGAGGAGGAGGAAATGTTATTGATTGGAAGTAGAGTCCCCTTCTCTTTTCTGTCTCTTTTTCCCTATTTAGATCTGGTTGAAGCTCACCAGGTTTGACTTTTACTAAAAATCTGTCCAAAGAACTTTGCTTCTGCCTTCTCCTCAGGATGTTTCGGAAATGTGACATTGTCTGGTCATTCCAGACAATGCTATTATGGCTTGTTTGGGCTTTGTTGGGTGGCACTTCTCTGCAAAGTTTTTGACGCCTATCCATTTGACAAAGATTCCCTTGATTAATGAAGTAGGGGCTTCCTATATCTCCTCTTCCAAGCCTGAAGAAAGTGCATCCATCTTAGTCTTGTGCTCCTCCTCCTCAAGTTCCTGCAGCTCCTCAGTAGTCAGTTCTTCCCTGCGCCCCTACACTAACTCGTCCATATCACCATCACTCACATCCATTTGACAAATATTTCCTTGATTAATGAAGTAGGGGCTTCCTATATCTCCTCTTCCAAGCCTGAAGAAAGTGCAACCATCTTAGTCTTGTGCTCCTCCTCCTCAAGTTCCTGCAGCTCCTCAGTAGTCAGTTCTTCTCTGCGCCCCTACACTAACTCGTCCATATCACCATCACTCACATCCAGACCCATGGACCTGCCCAAAGAGACAATATCCTCCGCTATACCATTTTCTTCATTGCTTGGCTCTTCTCATTAACTTTCTTAGAACTCATGGTTAATGAATTTACTAAAAATTTATAAAAAAAAAAAAAACCACAATAATGTGAAAATTCACAGAGAGTTGCAGCGCGGGTTGTTCACTGAATGGTAGCAACAGGCGTACTGATGCTAGTGGGCAGTCATGTAGATAGAGAGGTAAACAAGTGTAACGTGCAGTGTCGTGACTCATTTTGACCCATATACGTAAGTTCTAGCACGCGAGTCGTATTCCAAACAAAGGTCGTATACCAAGCAAAAATTTTCGCTTGGTATATGCCCCTCCACTAACTCCTCCACATCCCCATCACTCACATCCAGACCCATGGACCTGCCCAGAGAGACGATATCCTCCACTATAGACACAGCCTCAAAGCCCTCAAATTCCCTTTCAGCCACTGCTTCTGTCCACAAATTCCTCCACGCAGAGTTCATTGTTCTGTATGAAACTTCCTGCCAGGCTTTGTCAATGAGAGTTTTGCAATAAGCAATAGTAAAGTGATCTGTCCAAAACTCTCTCAGGGTTAACTGTGTGTCAGAAGTCACTTCAAAGCACCTCTGGAATAGTACTTTAGTGTAGTTTCTTGAAATTACTGATGACCTGCTGATCCATGGGCTGAATGAGAGGAGTCGTGTTAGGGGGAGAAACTTTACAGTGATGAAGTCAAACTCCAGCAGCACATAGTCCTGCAAGCGTGGAGGGTGAACTGGAGCATTGTCCATTATGAGAAGGGCCTTCAGAGGCAGGTTTTTCTCCTCTAAATAACTTTTTACACTTGGCCCAAACACAACATTAAACCATTTCCTGAAATATTATCTGGTTACCCAAGCCTTGCTGTTTGACCTCCACATCATAGGTAGCTGAGTTTTCTGCACGTTTTCTTTTTTAAAGGCCCTCGGGTTTTCAGAGTGGTAGATCAGTAGAAGCTTCAGTTTGCAATCCCCACTTGCAATGGCACAGAACAAAAGAGTTAACCTATCCTTCATTAGCGCTGTGTCCTGGTAATGCCCATACAAGTTCTAGCACACGAGTCGTATCCCAAACAAAGGTCACATACCAAGCAAAAATTTTTGGGTCCAAACAGGACGTATACCAAGTTGGACTTATTCCAAAGCGGACATATACTGAGGTACTACTGCATGTATATATATACAGTGGTCCCTCCGTTTTCATGCTTAATCCGTTCCTGAGGGATGCACTAAAACTGAAACACACGAAAACTAAAACCATTTTCCCCATAAGAAATAATGGAAATTCAATTAATCCATTCCAGAAACCCAGAAGTTTGGAAAAAAAAAATTGGGGGGCTTAAAGATAGATTTACATGCACAAATGAATGAAATGAATGTGGCACTTACCTTTATTGAAGACTGATGTTGCTGGATGGAAGAGAGGGAGGAGGGAAGAGGGAAGAGATCCTATTTTTTGGAAGGGGAATCCCCCTCCATAAGGACTCTAGGTACCAAGTCCTCATCTGAGGTCACTTCCCTTCTTTGTCTTTTAATCCCACTAGGACCAGCTTGAGAGTCACTGCACACCTGTGGCACTAAATATCTGTCCAGAGAGCTCTGTGTCTGGCGGCTCTTTAAAATGTCCCTAAAACGGGACATGGCATTGTCATTGTAAAAGTAGCCAGCACGGATTGCAACATCTTTCTCAGGGTGATGTTCCTCCACAAATGAATGCACCCTACTCCACATTGCACAAATCTCCTTAATCTCTGAAGAAGGCACTTTACATCTCTCTTCCTCCACTGAAGCAATTTCCTGAGTTGTCGTTTGATGATGTTGCAGCTCAAGCTCTTGCAGCTCTTCAGTGGTTAGATCTTCATTGTGGTCCTCCACCAACTCTTCCACATCTTCGCCACTCACATCCAACCCCATGCAATTCCCCAATGCCACAATACTTTCCACAACTTCCATAGGCTTCTCAGGGTCAGCCCCAAACCCTTCAAAATCCCTCTCTGGGACACAATCTAGCCACAACTTTCTCCAAGCAGAGTTCATCATCCTGGAAGTCACTCCCTGCCAAGCTTTATCTATAAGGCCTATGCAATGGAAGATAACGAAGTGATCCTTCCAGAACTCTTTTAGGGTCAATTTAGTGTCATTGGTCACATCAAAGCACCTTTGAAACATTGCTTTGGTGTACAGTTTTTTGAAGTTTACAATGACCTGCTGGTCCATGGGCTGGATGAGAGGAGCGGTGTTAGGAGGCAAGAACTTCACTGTTACAAATTTGAAATCCTTAGACATTTGGTCTTCCAAGTCTTGCGGATGACCAGGAGCATTGTCCATTACAAGGAGGCACTTAAGTGGCAATTTATTGTCCAATAGATATTTCTTCACACTGGGGCCAAACACTTGATTAAACCATTCCAGGAAAATTTCCCTAGTGACCCATGCCTTAGCATTAGACTTCCAAAACATACACAATTTACTCTTGTCAACACTGTAGTTCTTGAACACTCTGGGATTTTCAGAGTGATACACCAGTAAAGGCTTCACTTTGAAATCCCCACTAGCATTACCACACAACATTAGAGTTAGCCTGTCTTTCATAGGCTTGTGTCCTCGCATTGCCTTTTCCTCCTGCGTCATGTAGGTCCTCCTTGGCATTTTCTTCCAAAAGATGCCTGTTTCGTCACAATTAAACACTTGTTGGGGTTTGAAATTTTCAGCCTCTACATATTCTTTAAAGTTGTGCACAATTTTTTCAGCCCCTTGTTTATCTGAACTGGCACCCTCACCATGCCTTACAACACTGTGTATGCCACTTCGCTTCTTAAATTTTTCGAACCAGCCTTTGCTGGCCTTAAATTCATCATTATCACTGGTTTCAGGCATTTTCTTGACAAGATCGGTATGCAACTGCCTTGCATTTTCACGTATGATGGATTGCACAACACTATCACCTGCTAGCAGTTTTTGGTTTATCCACAGCAACAACAATTTCTCCATATTTTCTATTGTTTGTGATCTTTGTTTCATTATTGTATTCACCTCTTTCGCAACATTAGCTTCAGTGATTGCTTTTCTCTTATACACAATGGAACCGATGGTTGTTGGGGCTTTCTTTTATATCCTGGCGAGCTCGGCAATACATACACCACTATCATATTTTTCTATTATTTCTTTCTTCAGTTCTATGGTGTTCCTCACTTTCTTTACCAAAGAAGTGGCACTAGGAGCTTTCTTTGGGCCCATGGTAGCTTATTTAGTAGTCACACAATAATCAAGGGCCAAAAACAATGAATTGTTAATAAATGTTTTGTATAAACTCCTGGGGTGATGTTCACTCAAGCGTAAACAATGCTAGACTGCGTGACAATGTGCGTGGGAGGTGCGTGTGTGGCAGCCTACGGCCTTTGTATGTGCGCGGCACTGGTGGACAGGTTCCGGACCAAGCACGAAAACGGAGGGAATCACACGAAAACAGAGGTAAATTTTCCCCGAGAAAATGCACGAAAACAGAAACACACGAAAACAGATATACACAAAAACGGAGGGACCACTGTACAGTGGAACCCCGAATATTGGCCACAATCCGTTCCAGAAGGTCGGCCTAAATTTGAAGCTATATTTCCCATGAGAATTAATGTAAATACAATTAATCCATTCCAGACACCCAAAAATAATAAAAAAATACATTTTGTAAAGTTTAACTATAGTTTTACATACACAAAACAATGACAATTAAATCATACCACAGGTGAGTTAGAACCTGAAATCAGAGAGTCTCTAAAATCCAGACCGTCGTCTGGAGTTTTGAGACTCTCTGATCGCAGGTTCTAACCCCACCCATGATATGGTTTGTTTGCAATCGTGTCATTACGATTTCATGAGCAATGACAATTACATATAAATGAACATTTAAATTATTATTACATACCTGTATTGAAGACTCTTGTTGGTGTATGGAAGACAGGGAGGAGGGGAGAGGAAGGATAAGAGGTTATTGTTTGGAAGGGGAATCCCCCTTCCATAATGATTCAGGTATTAACCCTTTCAGGGTTATTGACGTACTAGTACGGCTTACGCCCTGGGGTTATTGACGTACTAGTACGCCTAAATTCTAGCGCCCTCAAATCAAGCAGAAACAGGCTGTTAGGCCTAGATGTGATAGAATGGGTCTGTGCGGTCAGTGTGCGCAGTATAAAAAAATTCCTGCACCACAGTGCATAATGAGGAAAAAAAACCTCTGACCATGTTTTTGGTTTAAATCAGCGACTTTGCAGTCTATTTTCGTATGGTATTTATTCATGTATTCTCGTTTTCTTGGTCTCATTTGATAGACTGGAAGATATAATACAGAAATAGAGATGATTTTGATTGGTTTGACAAAGACAAGTACCTTGAAATTGAGCTCAAAGTAGCGAAAATGTTCGATTTTTGACGATGTTCAAGAGTAAACAAATCACACCATGCATCCAATACACATCAACTGGCGAGTCTAATATTCATGCACAAGTGCTCTAATATTATTTATACCATTTATACAATGATGCAGTTGTATACATAACAGTAAATCTTCTATTTTTTGTGAGAATAAAAATTCAAAATGAAAAGCAAAAGTAATGTAAGAGGGCCTGGAAACGTGACTAATGAACAAGAAGACGTTATTTTAGTGCCAGGAATGTCTGCCTTGTTTATTCTGGACCCTATTTTGAAATTGGCATCGTTTGAAATTTGTGTGAAATTGGCCAAATTGCCATTTTCTGACCACTATTTTGGGTAGTTGTAATAGGTAAATAGGCGGTTTCTTGTAATCAATCGATAGAAGAAATAGAGTTCTAGCGAAATAGCTATAATTTTAGTTGCCTGAAACATTGGAATTTGCCGAAAATAGGGCTCAAAGTGGGCGAAATCGCCGATGCGTAAGTGTCATGGCTGCCGCTAACTTCGCGAAAGCATAATTCCGTTAGTTTTCGATCAAATTTCATAATTTTTGTGGCGTTATGATCGGAAAAAGATTCTCTATCATTTCATAAGAAAAAATATTTTTTTTTTTTTTTAATTTCTTGGACCCTGAGAACGAGTTTCGGAGACCCCCCTTGGACCCTGAAAGGGTTAAGTCCCTCTCTGGGGTTACTTCCCTTCTTTGTCTTTTAATGCCACTAGGACCAGCTTGAGAGTCACTTGACCCCTGTTGCACAAAAAACTGTCCAGAGAGCTGTTTCTGGTGCCTCTTTAAGATTTGCCTGAAGTGGGTCAAGGGTTTGTCACTGAACATGTTGCAGATATGGCTTGTTTCAGCTTGGTCAGGATGATATTTCTCAGCATAAGCTTGCACCCTACTCCACATTGCATAAATCTCCTTAATCTCTAATGAAGGCACCTCCTTCCCTCTCTCTTCCTCCTCCTCTGAAGCAAGTTCCTCAGCTGTGGTCTGTTGCTGTTCCAGTTGAAGGTGTTGCAGCTCTTCAGTGGTTAGCTCTTCCTTGTGGTCCTCCACCAACTCTTCCACATCCTTGCCACTCACATCCAACCCCATGGACTTCCCCAAAGACACAATAGATTCCACAACAGGCATAGGGGCATCAGGGACAGCCTCAAACCCTTCAAATTCCTTCTCGAGGCCACATTCTGGCCACAATTTTCTCTAAGAAGAGTTCAAAGTCCTGGAAGTCACTCCCTGCCAAGCCTTACCTATAAGGCTTATGCAGTTGTAGATACTGAAGTGATTCCTCCAGAACTCTCTCAGGGTCAATTCAGTGTCCGAGGTCACTTCAAAGCACCTATGAAACACTGCTTTGGTGTACAGTTTTTTGAAGTTATAAATGACCTGCTGGTCCATGGGCTCAATGAGAGGAGTGGTGTTAGGAGGCAAGAACTTCACTGTTATAAAATTGAAGTCCCTAGACAATTGGTCTACCAAGTTTGGAGGATGAGCAGGAGCAATGTCCATTACCAGGAGGCACTTGAGTGGTAATTTATTTTCCAAGAGGTATTTTTTCACACTCTGGCCAAACACTTCATGGACCCAGTCAATGAAAAGTTGCCTTGTGACCCATGCCTTATGATTAGCTTTCCACATCATACACAATTTACTCTTGACAACATTGTTTTTCTTGAACACCCTGGGATTTTCAGTGATACACCAGTAAAGGTTCACTTTGAAATCCCCACTAGGCTTGTCTCCTGGCAGTGCCTTTTCCTCCTGCGTGATGTAGGTCCTCTTTGGCATTTTCTTCCAAAAGAGGCCTATTTTGTCACAACTGAACACTTGTTGGGGAGGAATTTTTCAGCCTCTATGTACCCCTTGAATTCCTGAACATATTTTTCAGCAGCACATTTGTCAGAACTTGCAACCTCACCATGCCTTACCACACTGTGTATGCCACTACGCTTCTTAAATCTCTCAAACTAGCCTTTGCTGGTCTTAAATTCACTAGTTCCAGGCATTTTCTTTACGAGATCATCATGCAACTGCCTTGCTTTTTCACAAATTATCGACTGCATAACACTATCTCCTGCTAACTGTTTTTGGTTGATCCACACCAACAACAAAGTCTCCACATATTCGGGTATTTGCAATTTCTGTTTTGTGAGCATATTTGCACCTTTTGCAACAACAGCTACCTTGATTTTCTTTTTCTTGGCCACAATGGAAGCGATGGTTGTTTGGGGTTTCTTATACAACCTGGCAAGCTCTGCCACACATACTCCACTTTCATATTTTGCAATGATGTCGTTCTTGAATTCTATAGTGTTTCTCACCTTTACCAAAGGGCTGGCACTAGGAGCTTTCTTTGGGCCCATGGTGGCTTATTTAGCAGTTGCAAGCACTAAGACGAAAAAACGTTAAGATTACCAAATATTACGAAATCTGACGACTACGATATGCAGGGGTCCACTGTATATACAGTGGACCCCAGATTCGTACTGCTCCAAATTCGAACAATTATGTAGGTGTATTTTTGCAAGTGCTTTTGTAAGTGTATTTTTGGGGGTTTGAAAAGGACTAATCTAATTTACATTCGTCCTTATGGGAACAAATTTGTTCAGTAACGGCACTCGAACAGCCTTCTGGAAAGAATTATTGATGAAATCTGGGGGTCCACTGTACAGTAGACCCCGGTTTACGTACTGCTCCAGACTCGAACAATTATGTAAGTGTATTTTTGTAAGTGCTTTTGTAAGTGTATTTTTAGGGGTCTAAAAGGACTAATCTAATTTACATTATTCCTTATGGGAACAAATTCCTTTGGTAACGGCACTTGAACAGCATTCTGGAACGAATTAATTACGTAAACCGGGGGTCCACTGTATATACAGTGGACCCTTGGTTTTCGTGAGTCTTGGTTATCATGAATTTTGGTTATTGGCAACTTTTTTCGTCAAAATATAGCCCTGGTTTTGTGTTTTCCCTTGGATTTCGGCGGTGGTACGGAACGTGTCCCAGTGGCCCTGCTTACACAAAGCCTGCCCCAGATGCATTCAGCACCAGTCTTCCATTATTTCTCGGTGAGTGAGCATCACACTCTGCATTCATACGAAACATTTCGCAATACAGTACAGTAATCCAGTGTTTTTGTGCTTGCAACCGCTAAATAAGCCACCATGGCCCCAAGAAAGCTCCTAGTGCCAGGCCTTTGGTAAAGAAGGTGAGAAACACAAAAGAATTAATGAAAGAAATCATAGCAAAGTACAGTGGACCCCCGGTTAACGGCCATAATTCGTTCCAGAATGCTGTTCAAGTGCCATTACCAAACAAATTTTTCCCTTAAGGAATAATGTAAATTAGATTAGTCCTTTTATTTTTTATTAACACATCGGCCGATTCCCACCAAGGCAGGGTGGCCCGAAAAGAAAAACTTTCATCATCATTCACTCCATCACTGTCTTGCCAGAGGGTGCTTTACACTACAGTTATAAAACTGCAACATTAACACCCCTCCTTCAGACTGCAGACACTGTACTTCCCATCTCCAGGACTCAAGTCCGGCCTGCCGGGCAGGGTGGCCCGAAAAAGAAAAACTTTCATCAGCATTCACTCCATCACTGTCTTGCCAGAGGGGTGCTTTACACTACAGTTATAAAACTGCAACATTAACACCCCTCCTTCAGACTGCAGACACTGTACTTCCCATCTCCAGGACTCAAGTCCGGCCTGCCGGTTTCCCTGAATCCTTCATAAATGTTACTTTGCTCACACTCCAACAGCACGTCAAGTATTAAAAACCATTTGTTTCCATTCACTCCTATCAAATATGCTCACATATGCTTGCTGGAAGTCCAAGCCCTCGCACACAAAACCTCCTTTACCCCCTCCCTCCAACCTTTCCTAGGCCGACCCCTACCCCGCCTTCCCTCCACTACAGATTTATACACTCTCGAAGTCATTCTGTCTCATTCCATTCTCTCTACATGTCTGAACCACCTCAACAACCCCTCCTCAGCTCTCTGGATAATAGTTTTGGTAATCCCGCACCTCCTACTAATTTCCAAACTCCGAATTCTCTGCATTATATTCACACCACACATTGACCTCAGACATGACATCTCCACTGCCTCCAGCCTTCTCCTCGTTGCAACATTCATCACCCATGCTTCACACCCATATAAGAGTGTTGGTATAACTATACTCTCATACATTCCCTCTTTACATCCATGGACAAAGTTCTTTGTCTCCACAGACTCCGAAGTGCTCCACTCACCCTTTTCCCCTCATCAATTCTATGATTCACCTCATCCTTCATAGACCCATCTGCTAACATGTCTACTCCCAAATATCTGAATACATTCACCTCCTCCATACTCTCTCCCTCCAATTTGATATCCAATCTTTCGTCACCTAATCTTTTTGTTATCCTCATCACCTTACTCTTTCCTATATTCACTTTCAATTTTCTTCTTTTACACACCCTACCAAATTCATCCACCAACTTCTGCAACTTCTCTTCAGAATCTCCCAAAAGCACAGTGTCATCAGCAAAAAGTAACTGTGACAACTCCCACTTTGTATTTGATTCTTTATCTTTTAACCCCACACCTCTTGCCAAGACCCTCGCATTCACTTCTCTTACAACCCCAACTATAAATATATTGAACAACCATGGTGACATCACACATCCTTGTCTAAGGCCCCCAAAAATACACTTACAAAAGCACTTACAAAAATACACTTACAAAAGCACTTACAAAATACACTTACATAATTGTTCGAGTTTGGAGCAGTACGTAAACCGGGGCTCCACTGTACCAAAGTGGAGGAGGAAGAGAGAGGGAGAATGTGCCTTCTTCAGTGATTCTACAATATGTACGATACTAAAGCAGCACGAGTCAATAAAACTATAGTGCCAGCCAGTGATAAAGTGTAGCATTAAGTGTAGCAAGTAAGTTAAGTGATAGAAAATGACGACACGAAACTTAACTCCTCCAATGTTATTGGAGGTATATAGGACCACTGACAACACCGCTGCCACCTCTATACAGCTTATGCTGCCAGTGGCCCTGATAACCCACAACAACACCATCACCACCCCCACTAGTCATAAGAAATTATATTTTATTAATTTTAGAGTATATATATCATGTTTCTATGTTATTAATATTGTTTTATGTTATATTAGATGAATTGTGATAGATAAATAAGCTGTAAGGTTGATATTAGTGTCATATTAAAGCATTTTGTCCTGTCTCCAAACAATAAACTCGTCTTCCTCTCCCCTCCCGTCTTCCATACACCAACAAGTGTCTTCAATAATGGTAAGTGTGATGTTAAATGTTCATTTAAACATTTTATTAGTGATTTATATTGATTTGTCGTTCTTTTCTATATGTAAATCTATATTTAATCTCTAAAAAAAAATATTTTTTGCTAATACTTTTGGGTGTCTGGAATTACATTATTTTTTATGGGAAAAATAGTTTTGGTTTTAGTGAATTTTGGTTTTTGGCAGACTCTCTGAAACTCAGATCAGGAGTTCGAACCCTGAAAGAGTTAATGCTATTCAGTTTGATGAGACTACAGATGTCAGTAGCAATTCGAAGCTGATGGTGTACAGTGGATCCCCGGATTACGTACTGCTCCAAACTCGGACAATTATGTAAGTGTATTTTTGTAAGTACTTTTGTAAGTGTATGGTATAAGAGGACACTCCCTAAACTACCTAAAATCATACCTTAGCAACAGAAACCAATATGTGTACACAAATGTGTCGTGTCAGTATCATATATACACTTGTGTAGTGTATCAGCATTCATCCCACTTATACAGCTGGTCCTTTGCGTGTGGGCGTCACGATACCCGCTGACGTCAGAGGCTCAGCGCATGTGCATAGTCTCAGATAGGCATACCCTCTCACTAGCGACAGACCTACGAGCTAGGCGGACGGTGGCTGGGCTCCCTTCTACTCATACTGTAAATATACCGTAACCATCCTACAAGGAGTGTCTATGTCTACCTAAATATCTCTCCCAAGACCCACACGACAAGTGGTAGCAGCGGTGTGCCATAATTTTTATCGATTACGATGTTATGAGAGATAGACTACGACAAGCAAGCAAACAGCCTCCAGACCGACCACGTTACCAGCTACTACACCCAAGAAGTCTATAATATCTACAGTATCTCCTGGTCAGCTAAGTGCCTCATTTGTTAATTTGCTAAAACCTACGAGGGGTTGACCCGGTTTTGCAAATTCTGTGGGCCCTTTTAGGAGAGTACCATTCCAAGCCACCCAAATTTCTGTGTGGAAAATTTTCCCTACTAAGCCAGCAACCCAAATTCCTCCCGTCGGGAGAAGTAACCCACGGAGTTCACGCATTATACCACCCTACCCAGTGTATTGCTGTTTGAGTACAATACCATCCCCGGGGTATCCGGGTTATCGCCACCTTGTTCATATAAAGGGGCGTAAAGCCAGGCGCACGCGGGAAGGGGGGGCCTAGCCACCCACCCCCACCCCCACCCCCCCGCAAGGCAGCGCTGACCACTGTATCCACCACCCGGCAAAACCCCCCTGCCCCAAGGGCCCTGAAACTCGGCCCTCAGGGTCCACAAATTTAAAAAAAAATTTTTTATGGAATGATAGAGAATCTTTTCCGATCATAACCCACAAAATTATGAATTGACCCAAAACCGGAAATATCCCTTGGGGGGTTTTTGCAAGAACTCGTTCCCCATTTCCGCCCACTTGCTTATTTTGGGCAAAAGCAAGTTTGTCCAAAAAATTAATTTTTTGGGTTTGCCCCATTCTTCTTGATTATAAGAAACCCCTATTTCCCAAATTTTAACCCCCAAAATATGGTCAGAAAGGGTTTGGGGGGCAATTTCACACAAAAATCCCAAATTTCAAAATGGGACCATCCAAAAAAAAAAATTTTTGAGGTTTCCTTTGGGGACCTAAATGTTTCTCCATTAGCCCCCCCACCTCCAGGCCCTCTTACATTACTTTGCTTTCCATTTTGAATTTTTATTCTCACAAAAATAGAAGATTTATTGTTATGTATACAAACTGCATCATTGTAAAAATGGTATAAATAATATCAGAGCACTTGTGCCTGAATATTAGCCCTGCCAGTTGATGTGTTGGTCCCGGTGTGATTTGTTTCTTGAATTTAAAATCGAACATTTTCGTTTACTTTGAGCTCAATTTCAAGGTACTTGTTATTGTCAAACCAATCAAAATCATCTCTATTCCCCAATAATCTCCAAAACTATCAAATGAGAACAAGAAAAAGAGAATAAAAAACAATAAAAACCAAGGAATTTTAGACTCAAATGTGGTTAAACCAAAAACGCCGAGTTTTTTCATTATACCGTGTGGTAATTTTTTTTTTTCAGACACTGACCGACAAAAACTTCTATCCCCATCTGGGCCTAACAGCTGGTCTGCCTGATTTGAGGGGCTTTGAATTTTGGGGTATTTAGTCGCATTCCCCCCGCGTAAGACGTACTAGTACGACAAAAAACCCCCAAAGGGTTAAGTGGATTATTTCACCTTTAACTGTCCCCCGCTTATTGCCACAACGGGGACCCGCCCAGTGTGTTTTCTGAACGGGCCAACTTAAAAGCCTCGGTTCGTAGTCCGTCGGTTTATGCACCAACCCAAATTATCAACGAGTGGGGCCAGACCACCCTCCACCACCACGGGGCCCCCGTCAACGATTTCCACCCTAGAGAATTTACTGGGGTTGTTGTTTTTTTCCCCGAAATCTAGACATCGTGTTAGACAATTTCTGGGGGAGTAAAAATTGTTATCCAGGGTGGGGGTTCCCCGAAAAAAATTATTTGCATTAATTTTTATTTCTAGTATTGTCTCTTGTTAATTTTGTTTTTTCTGAACCTGTGTTACTAATAGCAAAAAAGCAGTTTAAAGTTTTCTAAAAAATCAAAAATTCCACAAGTAGTAATTTTAAAGATTTTAATTTTTCCAGCATTGGGCATGTGTTGTTGAATTTTCTGTTTATTATTTTTACAAAAAACTTCCCCAGAGTTAATTTTTTTTTTCTTCACCTGTTTGTTAATGTTTTAAAGAAATATTAATTTTTTCTTTGCCCAGTAACTACATATTGTCCCCCCCTCCACCTTTAACCTTTAAAGCTATCCTTACTTTGTTTTTGGCCCGTGTTACTTTTTTCCCCTTTCACCTGCTATTGTTTTGTGTACTTGTTTATTTTATACAGTGCTAATGTACTAACCTTTGAAGACTAGTGCTCATACTCCTTATTGAAGATCTCAATTTCTTCTGATAAGTTACTAATCTCAAGGACAAATTCAAACTGACTTTTGTAATTTGCAAGTCCAAAAGTTAATTACCTTGATGAGTTGTACTTCAGTTCCTGTAAGGTGTTGCCTTATTTTCTTGTTAAATATCTTGTTCATGATTTTTTTTATATAGTTCTATGTTGTTTTTTCAGTCTTCTGTTCATTTCACCCTTGTTTGTTTAAAGTCAGTGTTTTTAGTAAAATTGTTCCAGTAATTATTATTGAGTTACCTTGCTTTATTGCAATTAAGAGTAAGGAGTGTTCAAACTAATTCCTTCAACACCTTTGTCCCTCAAATGCTCCTTCCTCTGAGGTAATTATTGACTATTGATAATTCCTGAAATTTATTTTGTGTAAATTAAATTTCAGTATTCAATTTTTTGTTTCATCAATTTTGTTGTGTTTAACTGCCCAAGTAATTCCAGCCGCTTCCTAAGAGTAATAAGTAATATTCCAGTGAACTTCTAAGTGATTCAAGCAGTAAAGTTACTTTAAATTTTTTGAGTGAATATTTTTTGGGTTTTTATCAATTTTTTGCTAGTGCCATAACCATTATTGAATTCTTTTAATTTTTTGGCATTTAATTCTTTTTTGTGTTGCAATTTTTTTGATATTTACAAGAAAAGAAAACCATTTTGTTTCAAGTTAAAATAGTTTTGTTTATTTTAGGGGTTTGAGTTTCCTTGCCAAGTTAATTTCCAGTGAGTTATTTTTTTCTTTAGTTTTTTGTGTTTTACCCTTTTACTTATGCAGAATAGTTAATAATTTCTATCGTTAAGCTATATTTTGCCTTCTTGTGAAAATTTTTGGTTTTTTTTTCCTTTTTTAATTGCTCATTTAATTCTCAAATAAAGAAAGAGTAATGTGTTTTTGAAAAAAGGGCAATAAGGCTCAAGAAAAATGGGTGGGGAAAATTTCTGTGTGTCTGCTATTCAGACCCTTTAAATGAAAAGGAATTGAAAAGTTCTTAAAATCCCTTCATGATTGGGGGGCAGTCTCTAGCCTTTGAGAAATGTGTTTGTTCCCCCAGCTTGTATCAGAGATTTGCCAGGTGTTTTCCAAAATGTGAAGTTCGGGTTTGCCCAGTTTCAAGGGATGTGTTGAATATTATGGAAAATTGGCACACTCAGTACCTCAACTCCTTCCCGAAGAACCCAGGGGGAGATATTGCCCGGCCCCATCACCTTTGGGGTATTGGGTCACTGAGTAACTGCTTCACTTCCTCCTCAGTTGTTTTATGCCCTCTAGCACTTGGTACACCCCTTGTTGGTGATGAACCATGCCCTGTCTACCCAGCTGCCTTCCTTCCTCCTTTGGGAATATTTCCCCAAAACCTCAAGTTGAGCTCCTCACATACCTCTTGATCATTACTTGTGATTTCCCCCATCTTCTCTCCTAAATTATTTTTTGGTTCCTTGACGTTGTCTTTTTTCTGATGTAAAACTGTTACATCAGTTTGGGGTTTGGGAACTTAACTTTCGATGCTATGTCATTTTGTCTTTTCGGGGCCCTCCCTCCTCTTGTCCCTTTTTTCGTTTCTAGCTCTTCTACTAATCTCTTTGTTTTTTGGGGGTTTCCCTTTGCCTTCTGTACCGTTTCCATTCTCTGATACTTTTGAGTCTGTGCCTCCCTCCCCTTTGGGGTCCAAAGGGGCTCTTTCTGGGCCTTTCCCCATTTAAACCTTTGCCTCTGGGTACAAACCTTTTTCCTCTGCCCCCTTGCATTTTTGCCCCCACGTATTCCCCCATTTTTTATTGCCCAGCCCCTTTCCTTTTCCCCTTTCCCACTGGGGTCCTGCGGGGAAATCCTCATCCCAATTATTTTCCCTTTTTTTAAATTTGGTTTTTGTCTCTATCTTGTTTTCCCTCCCCCCTTTTTCTCTACAATGTACTCAAGCTAAGCACCTTTGGTCCGGGTTTTCCCGGGGGTTAAGGGGTTAAAAATTTTCAATAGAGCTGGGGCAAGGGGGAATACAAAAGGTCCAGTCTTGCTGGTTCATCTTCTCCCCCCTCTCTGGTCGTGTCCCTGACATGTTGGTATCAGGTTTTTTCCCGTACCCGTCCATCATCTTGGCTCTCCCAAATTTCTGGACCCCAGGTTCATGGTTCTCCCCGTCCCCCTCTCCCCCCGGGGTTTAAATCCCCCCTGACCAGTAGCTTGCTCTGCTCATGTGTTGCCCTTTTTTTCCACCTCCCGGGGGATTCCCCTCCTTTTTTGTTCTCATCATTTCTTCTCCTGGCCTCCCGCCCGTTCTGTGGTGGGGGAATCATCCCTGCAATGGTTTCTTGTGTTCCCCCGACTGGATGGTACCTACTATGTAGTCCCTTTCTCTACCACCTCCATTCCTTCCATTTCCTCAAATTTCC
Source organism: Cherax destructor (assembly GCA_009830355.1). NCBI lineage: Eukaryota > Metazoa > Arthropoda > Malacostraca > Decapoda > Parastacidae > Cherax > Cherax destructor. The sequence goes on from WNWK01032012.1 coordinate 21,738, forward strand.
CAAAGGTTCCTTACAAAGTCCCCTCTCCTCCCCCTCCCCCTCCTATCTTTCCTCGGGGTATGATATCCCCGTGGGAAGATTGCATGTGTGTGTATGTGTTTTGTAGGTGTTTTGATATGTTGTGGTGTGTTTTAAAAATAAAATTTTCCAAAAACTCATTACAGTTGTGACCGGGGGTAGACTAGTGAATTGTTCATTGCTTTATAATTTGTTCATGATTGTTTAAACCCTGTATAAACGTGGGAAGTAAATTTTCTTACATGTTTTATTCCCCCTTTTTCTTGTGATTCATTACCTTTGTAGCTTGTTAGTTCATTACCTTTTCCCAACTATCAGAACTTTTTTCAGTCCCGGACCCCTTATTCCTCTGTAATATTTTGACTACCCCAAGGGTTTTTATAGGGTGCATAATAAAAATATCAAACTAACTCCTTCTCCTCAATCAAAAACCTTAAACCCATATTTAAAAACCCTACAGTCCCCTTAAAAATTAAATCCTT
>WNWK01032013.1:0-22237 GCA_009830355.1 Cherax destructor
ATACATTTTTGCCCACAGAATGAAAATAATCACCCTTGTGTCCCTCTTTGCATTGTAGCCCTCGAAAAATTTGAAACGGCGAGAACAAGACAAGCATTGGCAAGTGTCTTAGTCAGGGTCTTAACACCCACTTAGAACTCTAGAATCATGGATGAATCACACAGATTTTGTGCACCGTCAAGTTGGTTTCTGCGCACAGTGGTGTCTCGAAAATTTTGTGTAGTTTTACATCGTGAAAGAATATATAGTCAGAATATCATTTTTTACAGTTGAAGATATTGACTCTGTCAAGTGGGAGTACGTGCAACGCTTGAGGACTGATCGACCAGTGTTCCAGTCAGGAGTATGATGTGTAATGTTTGAGGATTGATCCTAAAGTACCCCAGTCAGGAGTATGATGTGTAATGTTTGAGGATTGATCCTAAAGTATCCCAGTCAGGAGTATGTGTAATGTTTGAGGATTGATCCTAAAGTATCCCAGTCAGGAGTATGATGTGTAATGTTTGAGGATTGATCCTAAAGTATCGCAGACAGGAGTATATGTGAATGTTTGAGGATTGATCCTAAAGTATCCCAGACTGGAGTATGGTGTGTAACGTGAGGATTGATCCTAAAGTATCCCAGACAGGAGTATGATGTGTAATGTTTGAGGATTGATCCTAAAGTATTGAAGACAGGAGTACAATGTGTTATGATTCAGATATTTAATTATAGGATTGTTGACCCAGTGTCACAGCTGGTCGTGACACTGTACTCCTGGTTGTCGGAAGATCAATGCTCAAGTTTAACCACGTTGCAAACCAATATTAATACAGTATTAATATACTTAGAGGCTTCATTTTAAGCAAATTAGTCATGAATTATTATGATTGTGTTTTAGTGCATTTTTTAATTTCAAATTCACATTTTTCCATAACATTTAAAGGCTTGCATAAACTGTGACTTTTTGCATGTTAAGATTCTTAAGTTTAATCTGCATTAAAAACAGTAATGTTAATTTTGAAATACCATAAGTTGAGGAGCACCTGTACGTGTCTTGTACGCGTCTTTTACCTTATTGCTCCAGTGGCCAGAAATGAGAGGTGATGCAACATGTACATTTTGTGTGAAATGAAGAAATACGATGAGATCTTTCTAAAACTTTCTCTTGCAGTTATCTGCGAAGGCCGTCCATACTCCTACGAAAGCATTGACAAGCTCACCTTAATGCAATGTTGAATAGTAATGATGTTAGTGAATACCTCAAAATCTCTCCCGATGGATTACAAGTAAGTGTATTTTCAGTTTTTTATTAGTTATTTGATTTTCCCTACAAAAATTTTTTAAATAGGGGTCCCACTTTATGGGGGTTGGAAGCAGGGGGTTTTCAAATGTGCAGCAGGGGGAGGGTGGGGGCATGGAATGTTTTGGGGGAAATTGTATTAAATATTTGAAAAATTAATGTGGAAATTAGGAAAGGTGGGGTTCTAAAATACATTTTTAGGGTTTCTCTGGTCAGAAGGGCCCGTTGTAAGTCCCCCGGGCTCTAAAATCGTCCTAAGTGGGGAGAGGCTGTATTTTGGAAAAGTTGCATCTTGGTGTAAATTGGGGGACACTGGTCATATCCTTAGATAACGTTGGTTTAGGGGAAAAAAGGTTCACTCGTGCATTATCCTTCAGACATTTGGTGTATTTTAAAAAATTTTGTAGGGAAAAAAAGTGCCAAACTTGGATCTATCATTTTCAGGCCGTTGTGATGTCATCCCAAGGGGTTGGTTCCAAATTGATTCCCTTTTTGGGTTTGAGGGACCATCATAACTGCTGGGGGCCTCGTTGCTGGGGTCTAAAGAACAAGTTTTAACCGTTTGCATGGCTTTTTGGTTTCTGTCCAAAAAATAGCACATTTTAGGTTTTCAAATTTTTTTTTTTTTTGGGAAAAGGCCTGTTTGCATCTTCTTTAGTCAGGTTTACAATTTTGCTAGGGATGTCCTCACCCTTGAGGACTATCACCTCACTGCTTCAGGTGTCTTATTATTTTCCCCTTTTTTTTAAATGAAAAGCTGCAGATTGGGTGAGATTTTTTGACAGTATGATTCATCTGTTGCACATGTTGGTTAGGTTTGTCGGGAACCGGGCAAGTTTTCCTGATGTGGGTTTACAAGACCATCAGGGGAAATTTTTTGGTCACCTGACTGAGCCCTTTCCCACTCCCCCTTACCCCTTTAAAAAATTATGGTTATGATTATAATCATTAGAATTTTTCGTGTTGCACATGTTTTTAAATAACCCGCTTTGTTTCTTTGTAAATCCAATTGGTCTATTCTCTTGCAGGGTCTGGATGTATAATCTGTGATTCCAGAACTATAAAGCTTGGGTTAAAGATGTCTAAATTTTTTTTTTTTCAACTTTCCGTCTCCCCGAGGCAGGGTGACCCAAAAGAAGAAAACCCCCAAAAAAAGAAAATATTTTCATCATCATTCAACATTTTCCCCAACCTCAAAATAATCACTGTTTTTCGGGGCGCTCGTCAACTGAGAATAGTCTCCACTTCACTACCCCAACCCCCCTCCTTTAAAGTGCAGGCATTGTACTTCCTTTTCCCAAGACTCAAGTCCAACAAAATCAATTAACTGGTTTCCTAAATCCCTTCACAAATGTCCCCTGCTCACACCCCAAAGGGGGTTGTTTTCCCAAAAACCATTGTCTCCATTCATTCCTATCTAACACGCTCACACATGCGGGAAAGCCCAAAGCCCCCCCCGCAAAAACCTCCTTTACCCACTCCCTCCAACCTTTTCTGGGCGGCCCCACCCCCCCTTCCCCTACAGATTTATACCCCTCCCAAATCATTCTCGTCCATTCTCTCTAAATGACCAAACCACCTCAACAACCCCTCTTCAGCCCCCGACAAATACTTTTAGTAACTCCACACCTTCTCCTAATTTCCAAATTCCAAATTTTCCATAATATTTAAACCCCATTGCTTTAGACAGGGCATCTCCATGCCTAGCCTCCTCCCGCTGCACATTTTTCAACCCCTGCTTCCCCCCATAAAAGGTTGGAACACTATCTTTCATACATTCCCCCTTTTTTGCCTCCATGGATAATTTTTTTTCTCCCAATACCCCCGCCCACTCGCCTTTTTTTTCCCTTTATCAATTCTAGGTTAACCCATCCTTATAAACCCCTCCGACATTCAACTCCCAAATATCTGAAAACATTTACTTCTTCCAAATCCCTCTCCCCAATGTGATACCCAATTTTTTTTATTTAAATCGTTTGATACCCTCATCACCTTACTCTTATCTATGTTCACTTTCAACTTTCTCCCTTTTACACACTCCCCCAAACCGCCCACAAACCCTTTTTGCAACTTTTTTTTTAGAATCTCCCATAAGCACAGTATCATCAGCAAAAATAACTGTGCCCCTTTTGCTTTTAAATTCCCCCCCCTCCCCCCAACACCCTAGCATTTACTTCTTTAAAACCCCATCTATAAAATATTAAACAACCATGGTGACATTACACCCCTGTCAAGACCTATTTATCCCGGAAATAATCTCCTCCTACACACCGTAACCTGAGCCTCACTATCCTCAAAAAAACTTTTTCAGCCTTCAGTAACTTACTACCTATTCCTCCCCTTCCCAAATTTGCCACATTCCCCCTATCCACTCTATCATATGCCTTTTAAATCCATAAATGCAATAAAAATTTTTACCTTTATCTAAATAGTGTTCACATTTTGCTTCACTGTAAACAGATCTCCCATCCCCATCACTCTAAAGCCCCCTTTCCCCTCATCTGCAACCCTACTCTCTGTCTTCCTCAAATTTTTTAAAAAAACCCCTATACCCCCTTTTGCTATACTCAGTAAACTTATTCCCCATTTTTCACTCTTTTTTATCCCTTCCTTTATATAAGGAACTATACATCTCTCTCCAACCCCTAGGTCCCTTTCCCCCTCTTTAAACATTTTTTAAAACAAAAATACCAACCACTCCAGCATATTCCCCCTGCTTTTAACATTTCTGTCATGACCCCGTCATTTCCCAGCTGCTTTCCCCCTTTCATTCTACGTAATGCCTCCACCCCCCCACACTCCCCCTCTCTTCTTCACTCCAAAACAATGTTGTACCCCCCTGGCAGTACATAAAATTACCGCCCCCCTTTTTTTCATCGACATTTAAAATTTCCTCAAAATTTTCCCCCATCCCCAAATCCCTCCAGCCCCCCATCTACTAACCCCCCTATCTGTTTTAACACAAATTCATTGTTTCCTAGGCTTTCTTACCTTTTTTATCTCCCCCCAAAAATTTTCTTTTTTTTCAGAAAATTTCTTGACAGGCCTCTCCATTCTTTCATCCGCTCTTTTTTTTTGCCCTCCCCACTCTCTTCACCTTTCTTTTACTCTCCATATATTCCCTTTCTTTTACATTTTGTTTTGAAAAACCTCTCTAACTACCTTTTTCTTTTATCACCCCCTTTACTTCTTCATTCCACCACTCACTCCTCTTTCCTCCTGCACCCACCCCCCTATAGCCCCGCTGCCCCATTCAAATCTGCTTTTTAAAAAATTTCCCCAACCTCTTCAACCTCCCCACTACTCTCTTGCACTAGCCCACCTTTCTGAATAGTTGTTATATCTCACCTCTTCCTCCTCCCTTGTTTATCCTTTTACCTCTCTCTTTCTTGCTGTTGCCATTTTTTTTTTGTCCCATCTACCTTTTACTCTAACTGTAGCTACAACCAAATAATGATCTGATATATCCGTTCCTTATAAACATGTACATCCTGAAGCCTACCCATCAACCTTTATCCCCAAAAAAATCCAACAAACTACTTTCCTTATGCTATATCATACCTTGTATATTTATTTATCCTCTTTTCTAAAAATTTTTTTACTTATTACCAAACCTCTTTCACACATAGCTCAATTAATGGTTCCCCCATTTACATTACCTACCCAAATTCCCTTTTACTCCCCCACAACATTTTTTCCCACTTTAAAATTAAAATCCCCCAAACCCCTTGGTTTAAAACTCCCCCCACACTCCCAACATTTCCCAAAATCTCTCTCTCTCCTCTACCTTTTCTCTTCTCCAGGTGCATAAACACTTACTATAACCCACTTTTCCCTCCCAAACCCTTTTTTTTTCTCCCATAATCCTTAATTTATACATTTATATTCCCCTTTTTTGCCCAAAAGATTATTCAACATTATTGCCACTCCTTCTTTAGCTCTAACTCTATTTGAAACCCCTGACCTAATCCCCTTTATTTCTCCCACTGAAACTCTCCTCCTCCTTCAGCTTTGCTCATTTAAACCAGGGCATCCCGCTTCTTTTTTATTCATAACATCTACAATCATCTTTTCTTATCATTAAAAAACATCCAAAATTCCATCCCCCTTTGGCGGTTTTTTTCTTTTTTTTTTTAGTAAGCTATACAGGAATAGGGTTACTACCCATTTTCCGGGTTTTAGTTGACTTTTAACACGTCTTCGGAGGAAAAATTCATATTCCACTTCCCCATGGAAAGAAAGGAAAAGAAAAGAACTCAAAACCCAAACCTTTCTTTGTTTTTTTGGCTGTCTTTATTTTACAGTAAAATAACCACAAATTCAATATTGTTTACCGGAATTAACCCTTAAACTGCCCCTAATCTAAGTTTTCCCGTGGGGCCCGACGATCACATTTCATTTTCCCCGCCTTCAAAAGTTAAAAAAAGTAGATCTATGTTTGGGGGCGCTACGCAGTGAATGTAGATCTGTGTTTGACAGTTTAAGGGTTAAAGGCTATTCAAATATAAATGTAAATTCTTGTCATTGAAAATATTAAAAGGTTTTTCTATGCTATACTTCTCATTTTTGAATTTTTTAAACTCTTCCATAAAAAAATGATTGGATGAAACCATCCAACTATTTGCGTTGGGGTGAGAATTCATAAAAAATTTTTGGATCCTAAATTTTTAAAAATTGTCGAAAAAGGAAAATATAATTAGATTCTTATCATTTGTATCCCCCCTTAATAAAGCTATGCAAGTAAAGTATTTCACCGGGGGTATCTTAATGCCGGAAAGGCTCTTAAAGCAAGGAACTGGTGCTGCTGTCCCCTTTCCCCCGCATAACCCTTAAAACCACGGTAGGGGGGGTTGAACCCGGGGAAGTGGTGGTAAAACCCCGGGCCAGTCCCAAGTCACGGGGCCCGGCTTGCCCAGTGGTTTTAGTGCTTTCCCACGATGATAATTTAAAATAATTACAACCCTTCTTTTCCAGGAAGGTTATGGAATAGGTGACGACGGGTTTCTGGCGTACGATGGATGTAGACAATTGTTCTGGCATAATGCACAGAGTCATCCCCACACATCCCAGCTGGCAGCCCGGTGATGTGCTGGGCTCCTCGACCTAAACAATGCTCAGGTCATTTTTTATCTTAATGGTGCCCTTTTACCACCTCTCACCCAGGTCTTTAAAAAACCACGAATAAATTAAACCGTTTTTAAATTTTTAAAATGTGTTTCCTATGTAAATTAGGTTAAATTGTTGTGAAGGATTCAAAGGGAAAAAAAGAGCCAGACTGGAGTCCGATGGGAAAAACGGTGCCTTAGCTAAAGGATGGGGTTTGGGGTATTTACTGTTTAAAAGGGACATCTAAACTGTTGTATCTGTGCACCTCTGGCAAAAACAGTGATAGTGTGAATTATTGTGGAAAAGTTTCTTTGGGGGCACCCCCTCTTGGTGGGGGGACGGCCCCGTATTAAAAAATTATGCTTTTAAAACAATAGTGTGGGGACAATTCTTATTTCTTTCATGCATTATTCAAATAATGTAATTTACATTCAATTATTCTATGTACATTGTTAGACACAAAAAAAAGCACGTCGTAGTATGCCGTGTATTTCAGGCAAAATGAAATCTCTCTTTTTTTTTTTACATGCTAGATTAAATTATGCATTTTAGTAAAGGGGATTTTAAAATTTTTGTACAACTTCAAATAAGAAAAAAAAACAGTGAATCTGGCATCAAATTGAAAAAAGGGGCCAGGGGCTGACCCTTTTACCCCTCCACCACATGGGGGAATACATGGGATGACACAAAGTATGCAAAAAGGGGCAAAAATTTTAGGAGATCTTCACAAAGATTTAGGAAGTTTTTAGCAGCTCAAAATTTTATTTAGATTGGGCTTAAGGGTGACAATCTTGGTGTGAAAGGTAGCTAGGGGCTGGTGCCCCCTTTACTTTGGGGTTACATTCCTGAACCATCTTTTGAAAATATTTAAATCAAATATAAATCGGAGTCTCCCCACTTCGAACAGGTTCGGTTCCAAACGGTCGTTCATAAGTCCAAAGTACTCAGGTCTCCCTCAACATTCCAAGGGTTAGGGGATCAAAACCTCGTGAATGTTGAAAATGCGAATGTTTGGTGCCCCAATATATTGTAGGAAATATAATACAATACTGCTTCCTTAACCTAGAACCATGAACAATCATAAAAAAACATGAAAACATCGTAAAAAAAGTACTATATACATGTTATTTTGACATGAGCGGCTGTGGGGGAGGCCTGTAATAGTATACAGTGTCCTCGGTTTTCCCCAAAATTGTTTTTGAATGTTTCTCAATGCCATTACTGAACGGTTTACTTCCTTAAAAAAAATGTCATAGGTTGTCTTTTCAGACCCCCCAAAAAAACCTTGCAACAGCACTTACGAAAAAACACTTACATAAATTTCGAGTTTGGAGTGCCAAAAAGGACCACTGTAATTATACAATACATATTTTATAGTGTTGTGAAGTGTCATGGGGGAAACAAAAGTTACTGACACACTTGCTTCTCCCTCTGCTGGCTCCCCACTTTGTATTGATGCCAAATGTTGAATTAAATATGTATACATTAAAAAAAAAAAAAATGAAACCCCAACTTGATAATTTTTTTTAATTTGCATAACTCATATACAGTCATCCCTTGGTTTCTTGTCCCAGTTTTGCCGATTTTGGTTTTGACTTTTTCAGGGAAAATTTGTTTTATTTTTCGCCGATTTTTTTTATTTTTCCCCGGAGTATGGGACCTGTCCACCAGTCCCGCGAAATACAAAGGCCGTGGGCCCCGCCCCCCACGCACATTGTCACGCAGTCTAGCATTGTTTCGTTTGGTGAACATCACCCCAGGAGTTTATAAAAAACATTTATTAACAATTATTGTTTTTGGGCCTTGTTTTTGTGTGTGACTCTAAAAAAGCTACCGGGGGCCCCAGGCCCTAGTGCCACTTTTTGGTAAAGAAAGTAGGAACACTGTAGAAATGAAGAAATAATAGAAAATATGATAGTAAAAGGGGCCGATGGAGTTTAAGAGTGACAGGCATGCCGGGAGTGTAGCATGCATGCAGGGAGTGTGCAGGCATGCAGGGGTGTAGCAGGCATGCAGGAGTGTGCATGAATGCAGGGATTAGCAGGCATGCAGGGAGTGTAGCATGCATGCGGGGGTGGGGGTTGCAGGGGGGTGGGTAGCGGGGGTTGGGCGGGGGAGTGCAACAAAACAGGATGCAGGGAGTGTGGGGGGGGAAAAAAAAAATTTGGGGTATGCAGGGGGAGTGTAAAAACAGGTATGCAGGGAGTGTAGAAATGAAAATGGGGAGGAGTGTAAAAACAAGGGGTCTGGGAGTGAAGGGGTTTATGCAGGGAGGGGGTAGAAATGAAATTGCAGGGAGTGTAACAGGTATGCAGGGGGGGCTTGAAATGAAAATTGCAGGGAGGTAAACGGGGGTTGGGGGCAGGGAGTGTAGCAGGTATGAGGGAGTGCGGTAGGGGGGCGGGGGGGTGTAGCATGTATGCAGGAGTGTAACGGGGGTTGCAGGGGGGGGTTTGTAGAAATTTGGTATGCAGGGAGTGTAAACAATTTAAATTGCAGGAGTGTAGCAGTATGCGGGGAGTGAAAAGGAGGGGGAAAAAAATGCGGGAGTGTGCATTTTGCAGGGAGTGCGGTATGCAGGGGGGTTGCTTTAATTCAAAGGAAAAGGGCAGGGGTGTAGCATGTATGCGGGGAGTGTAACAGGTATGCGGGGAGTGTGCATGTATGCGGGGAGTGTAACAGGTATGCAGGGAGTGTAGCATGTATGTAAGTGTAACAGGTTTGCAGGGATTTAAATTTATGTGGGGAGTGTAGCATGGGCGGGGAGTGTAACAGGTATGCAGGGAGCGGGTATGTGGGGAGTTTTGGGCATGAAAGGGCAGGGGGGGTGTAGCAGGCAGGGAGGGAGTTTTTAGCGGCAGGGGGGGGAGTGAAAAATGTGGGCAGGGAGGGAGTGTGTAGGGCAGGGGGGGGTGAGCAGGAAAAGGGGGGGCAGGGGGGGTGACCCCGGATAAGGACTTGGACCTAGAGTCCTTATGGGGGGGGATTCCCCAAAAATTGGGGTCTCTTCCTCTCCCATCTTCCCTCTCCCATCCAGCAACATCAGTCTTCAATAAAGGTGTGCCACATTCAGTTCATTCATTTGTGCATGTAAATCTATCTTTAAGGCCCCCAAAATTTTTTTTCCCAAACTTCTGGGTTTCTAACGGTTAATTGAATTTCCCTTATTTCTTTTGGGGAAAAAAGTTTTTGGTTTTGCCGATTTTGGTTTTTGCCGATTTGGACGTTAAAAAGAACCGAGGATGACTGTGTAGTAGGGAGTGTTGGTGACACAACCCCCAGGGGGGTCTACCCTCCTGCCAGGTGACTGAAACAGAAACCTGAAACTGTTTTACATGATGGTAGGATTGTGGTGCTTTTTCTGTCTCATAAACATGCAAGCATACGTCTTGCTACTTCTACTTACACAGGGCCGCTACGCAAAAAAATGTACACGTTTATGTATACACACTCATCTGAGTTTTCTTTGATTTTTTCTTAATAGTTCTTGTTCTTTTGCTTTCCCTTTTATATCCCTGGGGGAAGTGGAAAAAATCTTTCCTCCGTAAATGCGTGTTGAAAATCAACTAAAATGGGGAAAAACGGGTGTAACCCCTTTTCCTGTATAGCTTATTAAAAGAAAAGAAGAAAACCGCAAAGTGGGATGTTTGAATGGGTGGGTGTTGTGCAATGATAAAAAGAAAATGATTGTAGATGTTATGAATGAACAGAAGCTGGATGTCCTGGGTTTAAGTGAGACAAAGCTGAAGGGGGGGAGGGAGTTTCATGGGGGAAATAAATGGGGTTGGGGCAGGGTTTCAAAAAGTTAGAGCTAAGGGGGCAATAATTTGAATAATCAGTTATGGCAGGTAAAAAAAAAATATAAATGTATAAATTCAAGGATATTGGAGTAAAAAAAAGGTTGGGTGGAAAATGGGTTATAGTAAGTGTTTATGCCCCGGGGAAAAAGAGAAGTGTAGAGGAAAGAAAAGATTTTTGGGAAATGTTGGTGAGTGTGTGGGAGTTTTAACCCAAATGGGGAGTAATTGTGGTTGGGGATCTTAATGCTAAAGTGGGGAAAAATGTTGTGGAGGGATATGGAAATTTGGGTCCAGGGGTAAATGTAAATGGGAACTATTAATTGACTATTTTAGAAAGGGTTTGGTAATAAGTAATACATATTATATGAAAAAAAGGATAAATAATTATACAAAGGGATGATATAGCACGGGGAAAGCAGTTTGTTGGGTTTTATTGGTGTATAAAGGTTGATGGGTACTTTAGGATGTACATGTTTATAGAGGGGCGGATATATCAGATCATTATTTGGGTTTTACTCAGTTAAGTGGTAGATGGGACAAAAAAAAAAGGGAACAGCAAGTAAAAGAGGTAAAGTGTATAAACTAAGGGAGGAGGAAGTTAGGGTGAGATATAACAATATTGGCAGAAAGGTGGGCTAGGGAAGTATGAGTAGTGAGGGGGGTTTAAGAGAGTTGGGATAGTTTTAAAAATGCAGTATTTGAATGTGGGGAGAAGTTTGGGCTATAGGAGTGGGGTGCAAAGGAAAAAGGGGTGGTGGTGGAATGAAAAGTAAAAGGGGGTGATAAAAGAAAAAGGTAGATGAGAGGTTTTTTCAAAACAGAAGTTTAATAGAAAAAGCAGAGTTTTGGAGAGTAAAAAAAGGGAAGAAGTGGTGAGAAGGTGCAAAAGGAAAGGGGTGAAAGAATGGAAAGGCTCGACAAGAAATTGCAAACAAGAAAAAAAATTTGGGGGAGATAAACAAGGAAAAGCCTAGGAACGAATGGATTTGTCAGTTAAAAACAAATAGGGAAGTTAGTAGATGGGGGGCTGGATTTTGGGTAGATGGCGGGAATATTTGAGGAACTTTTAAATTGATGAAAAAAGGGGGCGGTAATTTCATGTACTGCCGGGGGGCAACATCGAGAGGTAAAAAAGAGCAGGAGGGGAGTGTGGGGAGGTGCGTGAGGCATTATGTAGAATAAAAGGGGTAAAGCAGCTGGAATTGATGGAATTGAAAATTTTAAAAAACAGGGGGATATAGTGTAGTGGTTGGTATTTTTGTTTAAAAAAGTAGAAACGGGGGAAGGTACCTAGGGTTTGGGCAGAGAGCATGTATAGTTCCTTTTATAAAGGAAGGGGATAAAGGAATAACAGGAAAAGTTTAGATGGATCTAAAATTTTCCCTAACATGTAGAACAAAAAGAGAGAACAGAGCAAATCTGGGGCCCTACTGAAAAACTCTTTCCCCAAAGGCCCGTTTTTCCCACCCTACCTCATCCTCATATCGACATTGACAGGGATATAAGCCATGGTGCTGTGTTTTCCTTTTGCAGATGACACCGACTATGCAGTGTCCACCGTTAAAGCACTGCAAGACCCCAAGCAGACATAAACCAAATTTTTAAGTGGGCTGCAGAAAACAATATGAAGTTCAATGATGAAAATTTCAATTACTCAGATAGGGAAAAACGTGGGGAAAATTAAAATCTCATCGGAGTACAAAACAAATTTCCCAACCACACAATGAGAAAAAAACTAATGTCAAAGACCTGGGAGGATCATTAGAGGATCTCACCTTCAAGGACCATAAACCGAGCAATCGCATCTGCTAGAAAAAAGACAGGATATAAGAGAACCTTCAAAACCAGGGATGCAAAGCCCATGTTGACACTTTTCAAATCGCTTGTTCTATCTAGGGTGGAATATTGTGCACATTAACCACCTTTTAAAGGGAGGTGAAATTGCTGACCTTGAAAAAGTGCAGAGAACCTTTAGGCACGCATAACCTATAAACCCCTCAATTTCTGGGAACGCGAAGTTTTTAAACCTGTACTCCCCAGAAGCAGGCGGGAGAGATCATTGTTAATTCATGGAAAATACCAGGATTAGTACCAAACCAAAACGAAAATCACTCCTACGGCAAAAAACGGCAGGGGATTAACATCCCCCCAAAGAAAAAAAGAGGTGCCACTAGCACGTTTAGGGACAACACAAAAGTGTCAGGGGGCCAAATTGTTCAACTGCCTCCCAGCATACATCAGGGGGATTACCAACAAACCCCCGGCTGTCTTAAGCAGGCCCGGACAGGCACCTAAGTGGTACCTAACCCGCCAGGCTGTGGTTGTACATTGGACTGGGGCGGCCAGCATCGCCTGGTTTATCAGGCTCTGGTCCCATGAGCCTGGCAAGCCGGGCCACGGGGCGTTTACCCCCTGGGAAATTTTCCCCCAGGTAAACTCAGGTAATAAAGAAGTGTAAAAATTATAGGGAAAAAGTTTACTGAGTATTCCGGTAAAGTGTATGGAGGTTATTATTGAAAGAATTAGAGGTAAGACAAAAGTAGGATTGCAGATGGCAAGGAGACTTTAGAGTGGGTAGGGGTGTATAGATCAAGTGTTTACAGTGAAGCATTTTGGGAAACAGTTTTAGATAAAGGTAGAGAATTTTTCATTGCATTTATGGATTTAGAAAAGGCATATGATAGTGGATGGGGGAGCAATTGGCAAGTTTTGGAATAGGTAGTTTTCTAAAGGCTGTAAGAGTTTTATGAGGATAGTGAGGTCAGGTTTGGGGGTGTGTAGGAGAGGGAGTTTTTCCCGGAAAAAGTAGGTCTTAGACGGGGGATGTGTAATGTCACCATGGTTTTTTATATTTATAGATGGGGTTGTAAAGGTAAATGCTAGGGTGTTGGGGAGGGGGGTGGGATTAAATTATGGAAAATTAAATGCAAAATGGGTTGACAGTTATTTTTTGCATGATACTTGTTTTGGATTTTTGGAAAGTTAAAGGTTGGGGACGAGTTTGGGGGGGTGTGAAAAGGTAGAAATTTAAAAAGTGAACATAGATAAAGTGGGATGAGGTATCAAATTTTTTAAATAAAAAAAATTGGATATCACATTGGAGGGGGGATTAGGGAAAAAAAATGTTTTCAGATATTTGGGGTTGACGTTCAGCGGTGGGTTTACAAAGGGATGGGGTTTAAACCTAGAATTGATGAAGGAAAAAGGTGGTGGTGCATTGGGTATCTGTGGAGAAAAAAAACGTTACCATGGAGGAAAAGGGGGAATGTCAAAATGTGGTAAACCTCTTATATGGGTGTAAGCAGGGGTTGAAATGCTGCGCGAGGAGGCTGGGGGCAGTGGAGATGTCCTGTCTGGGCAATGTGGGGGGAAAATTTATGCAGAAAATTGGGAATGGGGAAATTGGGAGGGGGGATTTACTAAAAGTATTTGTCAGAGGGCTGAAGGGGGGTTGTTGAGGGGGTTTTTGGTCATTTAAAAGAATGGATCAAATGAATGACTTGGAGCGTATAAATCTGTGGGGGAAGGAAGGCGGGGGGGTTTTCCCCAGAAAGGTTGGGGGGAAGGGGAAAGGAGGTTTTGTGGGCAGGGTTTGGACTTCCAGCAAGAGGGTGACGTGTTAAATAGGAGTGAATGGAGCAAGGGTTTTTTGGGACATGACGATCTGTTGGAGTGTGGCGGGGCTTTTTGTGAAGGGATTCAGGGAAACCAGTTAATTGATTTAGTTGGACTTAGTCCTGGGGAAAGTAAAATGCCTGCATTTTAAAAGGAGGGGTCTGGGATAGTGACAGCTGGGAGGGAAATTCTGCTGTGTATCTGACTCCTCTGAAAAGACAGAAATTATGATGAGTGTGGTAAAGTGTTGAATATGATGAAAGTATTTTCTTTTTGGGATTTTTTTTTTTTGGGTCACCTTGGTGGGAATATTGTTAAAAAAAAAAACTCATTTTTTTTCCCCAGTTACGATTTTTTTTTGTTTAAAATGCTTTAAATTTCCATTACCAAAGAATTTACCCCCATAAGGAATAATGTAAAATAGACTATTTTTTACCCCCCAAAATATCTTACAAAAGCATTTAAAAAAAAACTTACATAAATGGGGTTTTTGGGGGACCATCGATCATCCCTGTATATTACAAAAAAAATAAAAAAAAAAATACATGACAAGCTTCAAAAAAATAGTTAAATTCACCATCTAACATCATTAGAAGTGGGAGGAGCTATTGGAGGGAGGGGGGGAGAGGAGTAACATTAGTGTCTGGTGAGTCATCATGGGGGGTGGATGTTACCCTCCCTAAAAAAATGTTGTTAAATTATGGTAATATTAGTAAAAAAGGTTTTTATCTATTACATTTATTCCAAATTGATATCAAAACATGATAAATACCTAGAACTGTAATAAAGACACTGAAATGAAAAATTTTGTCATATTATAGGGAAGGGAAAGAAAGGGCAGCCGCCACTCATAAGAGATGTTTACATCGGGGTAAACATCCCGTCACTCTTGTCAAAAAAAAACCCAAAATAATTTAATTTTTAGAATACATTAAAAATTTTATAATCAAGTCCCCGGGCCCGCCGGTTTCCCCGAATCCCTTCATAAATGTTACTTTGCTCACACTCCAACAGCCGTCAAGTATTAAAAACCATTTGTCTCCAAATTCCCCTCCCATCAAATACGCTCACACACATGCTTGCTGGAAGTCCAAAATTTGCACACAAAACCTTTCCCTTTTCCCCCCCCCCCTTTTCCCAGGCCGACCCCTACCCCTTTCCCCCCACTAAAATTTTACACTCTCGAATTATTCTGTCTCGTTTCCCTTCTCTCTACATGTCCCAAAAACCCCCTCAACAACCCCTCCCCCGGGTCTCTGGATAATAGTTTTGGTAATCCCGCACCCCCTCCCAATTTTTCCCAAAATCCGAATTCTCTGCATTATATTCACACCACACATTGACCCCCAGGCATTTACATCTCCCTGCCTCCCGCCTTCTCCTCGTTTCAACATTCATCACCCATGCTTCACACCCATATAAGGTGTTGGTATAACTATATTCATACTTATTCCCCTATAATTTTTGCACTCTCTTTTGTCCCCTTTGCCTTTATACAAAGGAACAATACATGCTCTCTGCCAATCCCTAGGTACCTTACCCTCTTCCATACATTTATTTAAATAATAGCACTAACCACTCCAAAACTATATACCCACCTGCTTTTAACATTTCTATCTTTAGCCCATCAATCCCAGCTGCCTTACCCCTTTCATTCTACCCACTGCCTACGAACTTCCCCACACTAGGGGTATTTATCATGTTTCTGATATCAATTTGGGAATAAATGTAATAGATAGATAACCTTTATTTAGTACATTCATTTCTTGCTTTCTACAATACTGTTGTAGGAAATACTGCTTCATAACCTATTGAATCTTTGAACAATCATAAAACATGAAAACATAGTAAAATATTGTACTATATAGTACTAGATACATGTTATACTGTAGTTACAATAACAAATAATGAACAAACAAAACACTCAGTGAGCGAGTGGTGGGCGGGCTAGCTGCCGGGTCGGAGGGAAGGTAGTAGGAACGCTCGGGTGGCGGGAAACTTAAATATGATTTGGTGGCTGGGAATTTGGCGGCCGGGAATTTGCGGAATGTGTGAAGCCCTTGAAAGTGGAAGCCGAATGTTGAGGAGACCTGTGTATGGTAGTGTACTATACTATGTACATCGAGTAACCTAGAAGTGTACATACCTGGAGTCTACCTGGAGAGAATTCCAGGGGTCAATGCCCCCGCAGCCCGGTCTGTGACCAGGCCTCATGTTGGACCACAGCCTGATCAGCCAGGCTGTGCACTGGCCGCACGCAGTCCAACGTACGAACCACAGCCTGGCTGGTCAGGTACCGACTTTAGGTGCCTGTCCAGTGCTGCAGAGCCAGCCAGGGGTTTGTTGGTAATCCCCTGATGTATGCTGGGAGGCAGTTGAACAATCTTGGGCCCAAGCACTTATTGTGTTGTCCCTCAACATGCTAGTGGCACCCTGCTCTTCATTGGGGGATGTTGCATTGGCTGCCGAGTCTTTGCTCGTAGGGGAGTGATTTTTGTGTGCAAGTTTAGTACTAAGCCCTCGAGAATTTTCCATGTGTATATAATAATGTATCTCTCCCGCCTGCGTTCTAGAGTACAGGTTTAGGAACTTCAAGCATTCCCAGTAGTTGGTGGTTTTATCGCACTTATGCGGTGAAGGTTCTGCACATTTTCCAGGTCAGCAATTTCACTTCCATAGCCAGGTGCAGTTGTCATGCAACAATATTCCAGCCTAGATAGAACAAACGATCTGCATAAAGTGCCAGCATGGGCTTGGCATCCCTGGTTTTGAAGGTTCTCATTATCCATCCTGTCATTTTTCGAGCAGATGCAATTGCTACTTTGTTATGGTCCTTGAAGGTGAGATCCTCTGACATGATCACTCCCAGGTGCACTGACATTAGTTTCGCTCTATTGTGTGGTTGGAATTAGTTTGTACTCCGATGAGATATTAATTTCTTCCACGTTTTCCGTATCCGAGTAGTGAAATTTCTCATCATTGAACTTCATATTGTTTTCTGCAGCCCATTTAAAGATTTGGTTTATGTCTGCTTGGAGTCTTGCAGTGTCTTCAGCGGTGGACACTGTCATACGAAAGAACCGGTGTCATATGCAAGGAAGACACAGCACCGTGGCTTATATCCCTGTCAATGTCTGATATGAGGATGAGAATAGGATGGGAGCAAGTACTGTTGCCTTGTGGAACAGAGCTTTTCACAGTAGCTGCCTCAGGCTTTACTCTGTTGACTACTACTCTTTGTGTTCTACATGTTAGGAAATTATAGATCCATCTACCAACTTTTCTCTTATTCCTTTATCACGCATTTTGTGTGCTATTACACCATGGTCACACTTGTCAAAGGCTTTTGCAAAATCCTGTGTATATAACATCTGCATTCTGTTTATCTTCTAGAGCATCAGGACCTTGTCGTGTGGTCCAGTAGTTAGGACAGACAGGGCGACCTGCTCGAAACCCATGCTGTCACAAGGTTGTGCAATTGATGGGTATCCAAGATGGGTGGCAATCTTGCTTCTTAGAACCCTTTCAAAGATTTTTAATGATATGGGACATTAGCGCAATTGGTCTGTAGTTCTTTTGCTGTTGCTTTACTGCCCCCTTTGTTGAGCGGGGCTATGTCTGTTGTTTTTAGTAGCTGCTTGGGGACGATCCCAGTGTCCATGCTCCCTCTCCATAGGATGTTAAAAGCATGTGATAGGGGCTTCTTGCAGTTCTTGATGGTTTCTGAGTTCTTTGAATCTGGGCCTGGGCCCGGGTGCATGGGCATGTCATTTATTGCCTTTTGAAGTCATTTGGTGTCGTGGTGATGTCAGAAAGGCATGAGTCTGTCAAGTTCTGTGGCACTCTCATAAAAAATTCATTTAGGTTTCGATTTTCAGTCTGGTTAGTGGCTCGCTAAAAACTGAGTCATACTGGGATTTAAGTAACTCACTCATTTCCTTGCTGTCATCTGTAGGACCTTAGATTTAAAGTAGGGGCCCAATACAGTTGTTATTCTCTGACTTTGATTTGCTTTAGGAAAGAAATACTTAGGGTTTCTTTCAATTTCATTTATGGCTTTTAGTTCTTCCCGTGTCTCTTGATTCCTGTAAGATTCCTTTAGTTTTAATTGATGTTTGCTATTTCTCTGACTAGTGTCTCCCTACGTATTTCAGAGATATTGGCCTCCCTGTAGCCGCTCCGTTATTTTTGCCTTCGCCTGTATAGGAGAGCGCCTCTCTTTCTAGTTTGCATCTTCTCTCCTTTTCCTTAAGAATTTGCCTTGAGCAAGCCTCAAGTACCACAGGAAGTTAATTTGTTCACAGACATAGGTTGGGATCCGTGATGTAGGCAATCTTCCCAGTTTATATCATTTAGGACTTGGTTTACTTGGTCCCACCTTGTATTTTTGTTATTGAAGTTGAATTTGGAGAAGCGCTCCTCGCGGCTGATCACATTTGTTGATCTGGGGCTCCCAGCATGCATGTCTGGACCTCTATTATGTTGTGATCTGAGTATATTGTTTTTTTTTGATATGATGACATTTAAATCAAATCATGTTGGGTGAAGATAGTCCAGCGTATTCTCTAATCTAGTGGGCTCTACTATTTGCTGGTTTAAGGTGAACTTGGTGCAGAGATTTAGAAAGTTCATGCATGTGTGAATTTCATCTGAGCTGCCTCCTGGTGTGCTCTCTCTGCTCTGCATTGTTTGCAATGTTCCTCCATTTAGGTGCCTGAGGTTTGAAATCCCCAGTACCAAGATGTTTGGGCAGGAGCTGGAAGATTTCCGGTGATGGTCAATTTTCAGAAGCCTTTCTGGAATTTTGGGACGTTGCATCCGGAGGCTTAGTAGACAACCACGATGACCAGGTTTTGATTCTCGGCCCTTTGTGCCTAATGCTTCAACTACATCATTTGAGGCATTTAGTAGTTCTGAACCTCAGTGACTCTGTGGTATACAATTGCCCCTTTTGCCTGTTTCACTCTGTCTGTAGGTTGTGGATCTCTTCATTGTCCAAGTGATCTGTAACTTGGGTCTCTGTGAAAGTGTAAACATATTTATTTTACAAATAAAATAACATTTGTAATAAACGACTGTTTGGGATACTGAGTAAACTATCAGATTTTCAATATTTATTTATATTATTATTAATATAAAAACATATACTCTGAACAAAAACATATAATCTTCATAATTTGTGTAAAAACATATATCTCTTTATACATTTATAACAATTTAAAACGTAGTAAAAAAAAAAAATCACAAATAAAACAATCATAAAATTCAGGTACCAGTGTCAGATGTCGCTGCCATCAACGTGTCCCAGGACACCCCCACCTCTAGTCATGACACTCATTCTCTACCGTGTCCTCAGACACCCTTATCTCTGTCTTAGGGCCCGCCTCGGGGTTCCACGCCCACGTTCTCTGTGCTTAAGACACCTTATGTGTCACCTGACACCTCTGTGCCACTGGCACCCCCTCTTTGCCCGACTCCATTTTAAAACCTTATCACCGTCATCTGAACCCCAAAATCACAAATTCCACTTGTGTCGTCCATAAGTTTCACTCCCCCTGAACATTAAAGTGAGTCACCTGACACATTTATCACATCATTAAACCCCCAGGAAAACACAAACTCTGGGTAAACACAAACCCCGGGAAAACACAAACCGGGGAAACACAAACTCAGGTATAATTTCGGTACATTTTCAGATACTTTTCAGATCAAATTTCCCTCCGTCTCCCCAGGAAAACCCCCAAGTGCGGGAAAATCTCCCCCAAGGGTGGTAAACTAAGTGCGGGGAGAGTCTAGTGAACACCCCCAGTGGTGTATTGGAGAGTCTGGTTAACACTCTCCAGTGGTGTATAGGGAGATTGGTTAGCACCTCCATGGGAGTCTGTTGAACTATCGTCAAGCCCCGGGGCCCCAACATCGGATCTATGACATAACCAGTGACTGCCGGCCGGCGGAAAATCCCAAATTACCATTTAGATAGGAGGCCATAACATAGTAAAAAAGGGAAAAAAATACCGACAATGTGTTATGAAAAGTCCCCATGTAAACTTTTTGACTTTTATTGTGGTAATTTTTCCCCAAGACGGCTTAAAAAAAGTTTTGGAGAGCCAAATTCCCAATTAAATTCCATTAGTTCACATGTGTTATTTTCCCTAACAGCTCCACTATTGATTTCAAACTCTCTGCCCTCTTTTTTTACTATGCACTTGTATTTACCCACTTATCGGCTCCATTCTTTTTCTTTTCCCCTTTAGATATTCTTTCGCGAAAACAGAGGGTTTTAAATAAATTCTTCTAAGACTGATTAATGATGTTAACCGGGAAGACATTAAAACCCCTGGCGAATATACATAATGATATATTTTCAAATGACTTTGTATGTGAATTAAGGTATTTATGTAGCTATATTTACTTAGTTTAATTCATGTTGATGGATTTGGCTGAAATTTGTAAAAGTGAACAATTTAGCATTTGGTTTTTAATTTTTTTAATATTCTTTACCATTCATATCTAACAGAATTTTCTGTAGACTTTGAATGTTGTCATAAGGGGGCCCCTTTTTTCTACATTATTCCTGAGTAGTAAACATTTGTTCAAATAAACTCACTTTAAAACGTTTGTTTGTTTTCCACTAACATGAAAGCAAACTAACATTTTTTTTACATAAAATAAATTTCAGTAGGGGTGTTAATACTAAAGTATGGATATATGTATTTTCTAAAATGTACATGTTATCTTAGGTTGTGCATATGTCGACTTACAGGTCGCTGTGGCATGATGTCTTACGGTCGTTGTGGATGATGTCTTACAGGTCATTGAGGGATGATGTCTTCAGGTCATTGTAGCATGTCTTACAGGTCGTTGTGGCATGATGTCTTACAGGTCGTTGTGGCATGTCTTGGGCGTTGTGGCATGATGTTGACACAGGTTGTTGTAGCATTTTTCTTACGGTCGTTGTGGCATGATGTTGACTTACAGGTCGTTGTAGCATGTTGTTGACTTTTCAGGTCTTTGTGGCATGATGTTGACTTACGGTCGTTGTGGCATGATGTTGTCTTCAGGTCTTTGTGGCATGATGTCTTACAGGTCGTTGGGCATGATGTCTTACAGGGCGTTTGTGATGTTTACACAGGTCGTTGTGGCAAATGTCTTACGGACATTGTGGCATGTCTTTCAGGTCGTTGTGGCGATGTCTTCAGGTCTTTGGTATGATGTTGTCTTCAGATCGTTGTGGCATGATGTATTAAGGGTTTTTGTTGTTGAAGGTTTGCCGGTACAGCCGGCCCGGGTCTTCTCCAAATGGTGACCCGGCAAACAGGTCGTTGTGGCCCTGTTGTCTTTGTGGTCGTTCTGACATGTCTTGGTCGTTGTGGCATGATGTATTACGGTCGGGAGCATGATGTATTACAGGTTGTTGTTCACGATGTTGTCTTAGGGGGGGTTGTGACTGATGTCTTAAAAGGGCGTTGTGGCATGATGTATTACAGGTCGTTTTGGCATGATGTATTACGTTCGTTGTGGCATGATGTTGTCTAGCAGGTCGTTGTGGCATTCTTCTGTTGTGGCATGTCTTGCAGGTGTTGTCATGTCTTACGGTCGTTGTGGCATGCCTTACAGGTCGTTGTGGCATGTCCTATAGGTTGTGACATAATGTTTACAGGTCGTTGTGGCATGTCTTACAGGTAGTTGTGGCATGATGTTGTCTTACAGGTCATTGTGCATGTCTTACAGGTCTTTAGAATGTCTTACAGGTCGTTGTCGCATGTCTTTCAGATCGTTTTGGCATGTCTTACAGGTCGTTGCGGCATGTCATATAGGTCGTTGTCATATAGATCGTTTTGGCAGCAAAACGTTGTGGCATGTCATACAGGTCGTTTGGGCATGTCTTACAGGTCGTTTTTGGGATGATGTCTTACAGGTCGTTGTGGCATGATGTCTTACAGGTCGTTGTGGCAAGTTGTCTTACATGGTTGTGGCATGTCTTACATGTGTTGTGGCATGATGTTGACTTACAGGTTGTTGTACCATGTTGTCTTACGGTCGTTGTGGCATGATGTTGACTTACGGACGTTGTTGCAATTTTACTTTAAAAGTCTTTGTCGCATGATGTTGACTTAAATTTGTTGGGCATGATGTTGTCTTATAGGACGGGCATGTCTTACAGGTCATTGAGGCATGATGTTTTCTTACAGGTGTTGTACAAGGATGTTGTCTTACAGGTCGTTGTGGCATTATGTTGATACAGGTCGTTGTGGCATTATGTTGACTTAAAGGTCGTTGTATGATGTTGACTTACAGGGCGTTTGGGATGATGTTGTCTTATAGGGGTTTAGGTTCACAGGTCATTGAGGCATGATGTTGTCCTACAGTTGTTGTGGCATGATGTCTTACAGGTCGTTGTTATGATGTCTTGGTCGTTGTAACATGATGTCTT
>WNWK01032014.1:0-22235 GCA_009830355.1 Cherax destructor
TAGACCCTGTATATTTGCAAAGATGAATGTCATCGTATTGGTGGTATAAAAGGGAGGGGTTTTTTCCCGGGGGCCTAATATCTGTTGTTTTGGGTAGGCTTTGGGCTGTGATTCCCTCAAAATCATAAAAGTTGTTTTGATTCTGTCTTTTCCCCTGCCAACTTTTTCCTTCCTGGCCAAAAACACCTTTTGGGTAATTTGGCTAACCGGGTTTTTTCCCATGGTCTGGATGTTCTGTGTTTTTTGTCCCCTTTAGGTGGGGGGCTTGGCAATATTTTTTTATAGCGTCTTTCCTAAAACAAGGTGACACATTTCGGGGGGGAAAAAGCTTAAAAGGAAAGGGAAAAGATTGCATTTTCCTGTCGTCATATAGGCGCGGCATTTTCTGGGCTGGTCAAAAATGCAAAGTTGCAAGACTATGAAAAGGGTCTTATGCCCCTAGAAGACAAACGAAATGCAGATGAAATTTTTTACAGATTTGCAAAAGCCTTTGACAAGTGTGACCATGGTGTAATAGCACACTACGTGAAAAAAGGAATAAGAGGAAGAGTTGGTAGATGGATCTATAATTTCGTAACAAATAGAACAAAAAGAAGAATAGTAAACAGAGAAAGTCTGGGGCGGTTCGGTGAAAAGCTTTTCCCAAAAGGCCCAATCTCGCTCCCATCTTGTTCCTCATCCTTTATCTGACGGGGGCAGGGATATTAGCCAAAAAAGGCGTGTCTTTTTTTGCAGATGACACCCGTTTGGGAATTAAATGTCCCCCATTGAAGACCCCGAAAGACTCCAAGCAGACATCAACCAAATTTTTAAATGGGCCGCAGAAAAAAAAAATAAAATTTCCCAATGATGAGAAATTTCAATTACCCAAATGTAAAACGTGAGTTAAAACTACATCAGGAAAAAAACAAATTAAACACAATAGACAAAAAAACTAATGAAAAGACCGGGGAGTGATCATTTTGGAAGATCTCACTTTCAAAGACCATAACATTGTATAAATACATCTGCTAGAAAATTGACAGGATGGAAAAGAGAACCTTCAAAACTAGGGATCCCAAAGCCCATGATGCCCACTTTTCAGGTCACTTTTCTATCTAGTCAATCATCAGTAAACCATAGTGAAAATCAGCAGTGTTGTAGTTTGGGAAGTAGAAAAACAAAACCCAATAAAAGTGAACCATAAGTGCATATCCCGGTGAAAAACCGGGGGTAAGGTTAACCGGGGTCCCAAAGAAGTAAACAGGGTCCCAAAAGGAAACCAGGGTGCCAAAAGGAATGGCCCCCTCATAGTAGGAGTTTCCAAAAAACATGGGTTTTTTTTTTCCCCAACACGCAAGTTATACTTTTGTATCATACTGATCATTTTACTCTTTTTAAAATCATTTTCCCAGTGGTCTGTCCCCAAAACCCCAAAACCCTACAGGATTCATTAAATAAGTGACACTGGACCCGTCTGATCCAAGAAATGGGGGAACCATTGCCCGGATCCAAACTGGTATCATCCCCCGGATTCAATAAGTGGACGGATTTTTAGGGGGCCTTAACAAACAACCAAACAATAACAAAAATTTAAAACGGAAAAGTTTCCCCCAAAACCCTTAAAATGCAAATAAAATAGATACATACAAATAGACAGATCACCACTTCGGGAAGCTTTTTAGTAGAATATACAGTAAAACAACCAACAAAATCAGTCATGAAACCCTGAAAGTATGCAACCAAACAAAAAACTTCCCCTGGATGGATCCATGCAATTTTTGGGGAAAATTAAAATCCCACCCCCTTGTGTAGGCATTCAAGACTCTACTACACGAGATACCCAAACAAAAAGTTTTTTTGGGTATGCCCAAATGAGCCCAAATTTTTGGAAAAAAAATCACATTGATATTAAAAGATACAACATCAAATCGGACTTCATAAAAAACAGGGACAGCTTTCTATAACATTTGGGGAAAAGTAAAAAACCCCAGATGGTGCTACCCCCCCGGTACAGATGTTGAAATGGTAGTCAGAAACTTAAAGGGAAAAAATAAATGATGGTGCCCTGAAGAGGGACGGGCTCTAGTAAATAAATGATGGGAAACAGGTGAGAAAGGACACAAAAAAAACTAGTGCTACAAACTAGCAATACCCCGGGGATAAAACGGGGGATGCCCTGCAAATACTGAAGTTAAAAACCCCAAAAACTGATGAAGGCTCCATTGTCGGGACTAGAGTTGAAGATAGAAACAAGACGGGAAACAAGCACCAATAGGGAATACAATGGGGAAAACATAGTCAAAAAACCAGGGCAAACGGAAACCGGGCCTAGGGAATATTATGCTCTTGGTATCTGCAGGCATGGAAAATCTGGGAAATCAGATGGGACATGAAATTATGATCCCCCAAAAAAAATGCCGTCCCCAAATATGAAAACAAAAAATCCCCCGTCCTGTAAGTTTTCCCCCCTTGTGCCACTCATCAACCGAAAAACAGTTCCCCATAAAATTTTCCCGGCATACCACCCAAAGGGGTACAAGGGGACACAGAACATCCCGGAAACCCTGGCAAAAAACCCGGGTAGCCACAGCCCCAAACCCGGGGAGAGGTTTTTTTTTTTGTGCCAGGAAGGAAAAAAAAAAACGGCGGAAAAGACAAGTTCCCCCAACTGCAATCAATGGCCTCCCCCTCCAATACAACAGATATTAATTTCCAGGAAAAAAGACCCCCATAAACCCAAACCCCCGACATTCATCTTTGCAAATATTCAGGGTCTAAAAAAGCAACAAACAACAAAATACCTTACATCCTGGACTCCTTTCAGAGTCAAATGCTATGTTTTCGACTTTCACAGAGACCCCATAAGGATCACTTGGGCAATGAAAAGGCCCGGCTACAACCTATCAGATGTGACAGAGTGAACAGGCAAAAAGGGGGGTTTGGGCCCGTATACAAGTCATTTTATGTTCAAATTACTAAATGCCTCCCAAAAGATGTAGTTGAAGTATTAGCAATAAAGATCGAGAATCAAAACCTGGTCATCTTGGGTTTTATCAAAACCTCCGGAATGTAACGTCCCAACAATTCCAGGAACATCTTTGAAAATTGACCACTGTCTGGAAAATCTTCCCCTTTCCCGCCCCCAACATCTTGCTCCTGGGGGGTTTCAACCTAAAGGGACCTAAAATGGAAGCATTGCAAACAATGTGGTAGCAGAATCACCAGGGGCAGCTCAGATGAAAACTCCCCCACATGAATTTTTTTAAAACTGGGGACCAAATTCACCTTAAACCAGCAAATAGTAGAGCCTACAAAAATTAGAAAAGGGGCCTCATTTACCCCAATGATGATCTGATAAAAATTCACCCTTACCCAAAAAAAAATACTCAGATCACAACATAATGGGGGCCATTATTATTTTTAAATCAAATAAAAGCGCTAAACCACGGGGGGTTTTCCGCGAATAGAGGTGGGCTTGCATGGGGGGGCCCCAAAATCAAAAAAAAGTGATCAGTTTTTGGGGGGCCTTCCCCAAAATTAAACTTCAATAAAAAAAACATAAAATGGGACCAAGTAAACCAAGCCCAAAAAAGATATAAAGGGGGAAAATGGCCTAAGCATCACGGACCCAAACCCTATTTAGAAAAAATTTTAACTCTGTGGCACTTGGGGTTTTCCCCAAGGTAAATTCCCCAAAAAAAAGGAGGAAAAATGCAAAACTAGAAAAAGGGGTTTCCCCTGGGAAAGGGAAAGAATAACGGGGGGCTCCCCAAAAAAACCAAATACCCAAAAAAAAAAAGGGGAGACACTAGTCAGAGAAATAGCAAACATCAAAATTAAAACAAAAAAGGAAAACTTACAGGAACCCAAGGGGAAAAAAAAAAAGATAAAAAAATTTTAAAAAAACCCCAAAAAATATTTCTTTTTTTTAAAAGAAAAATAAAAGGTAAACAGCCCCCCGTTTTGGGGCCCCCCATTTAAAAGGGGGGTGGGTCCCCACAGATGACAGAAAGGGAAATGGTGATTATTAAGCCCCCGTATGACTCGGGGCAGTTCAGGAAAAGGGTTGGTTAAATTTCAGGTTTTTGGGTTTTTTTGATCATGGGGGTGTTTTGGGAAAAAGAGATGGGATGGGCTGGGGCAGTAAAATATTTTCCCCGGGGTTTTGGGAAAATTTAAAAGTGAGGGTTTTTGGGGGTTGGACCCGGGGGGGTTTTGCGGTTGGGGGGGGCAGTATGGAACGAGGGGAAAGGGGGATTGGGGTATAGTGGAATGGGTGGAGTGTGCGGGCAAAAATGGCAATCCGGGAAATTTTAAGGAAACCTGGGTAGGGAAGATGCGAGGAAAAAGGGGTTTGGGGAAATTTGAGGGTACCTAGAGGGCTTTTAGGACTTGTTTAAGTGGGGGGCGGATTTAGCTAAAATTTATCATCTGCGGGGGGGGTTTCGGGAGTTGCAGAATGAAAATTTTCATGCTCTGAGAATTGCAGGGGATTTAGAGAAGTTTTATGGGGGATAAGCCCTCTGCGTTAGTATTTTGTACTGCAGAACCGGAGAAGATATATGACGGTCATGTCTCTGAGGACCCAACACAGGGAAGTGCCATGAAGTACTCAGAAGGAGCAGGTGCTTCGTACCACGGAAGCCATGAGTTATTATGCGGATGCTTGGTTTTTTTTAGTGTAAGAAGGTCAGGGAAAGTGATGGGTATCCCGGGATGTAATTTTAGATTGTATAGTTTGAGATAGGGGCTGGAGATAGAGAGCAGTATGGAAAAGGATCTATAACTGAGGAGGTTTGTGTGTGAGGAGTGAAAGGTCGGAAGCTCTGGGCGAGCCTAGCCTGGATGGGATTTCTGGGGATTTTTATAGTTCATTGGGAGTTCTGCGGGGATGCTACTTAGGCTGTTTAATGCTATGAAAGTGAAAGGTAGTTTGGGCAGAGGGATATGTCAATAAATCAATGGTTTTAGTACTTGAAAAATCGTGCATGTGGAGATAGTTGAGGATTATAGGCCAATCACACTTATGTGTGCAGATTATAAGATATTTGCACGAATTCTTGCTAATAGAAATGAAAGGAGTTTTTGGAGGCTTACTGGAGGGTCAGTATGGGGTACAGGAGAAGTATGAAGTCATCGGAGGATCAAGGTTTTTAGAGAGCAGAAAAGACTGGGGGTGTTTTAAGGGCATGATTGGGAAAAGGCGTATGATAGTGTTCATAGGGGATATGTTGCAGGCAGATACTTTATGGCAAGGGTTTGGGGCGGAGGTCGTTGGTTAGGTCGCACTTTGTACGAGCATGCGTTTGAGGGCACAGGTGAGAATGGGAGGTTGGGAACTGAGGAGCGTTTGGGGCGGGGGCTGCGACAGGGGTGCCCCTTGTCACAGCTCCTGTTTGCGTGTTGCAGGACCCTTTTTCAGGTTAGTGTCAGAAGAAGGGGTGATTGTGAAGGGGAGGTAATCATGGGGAGGCAGAAACGGGTATTATAGGTTGTATGAACGACACCACTATTTTGGTATAGGCACAATGGAGGGTTAGGTAATGTAAATAGGATAATTGAGGTTTTGGTTTGTACACTGGTATGCGGGTGAATAGGGTAAAAATCGAAATTATTGGAGGTGGGGGAATGGGTAGGGAAGGCGTTGGATCGGGGTTTTGGGTGGCCAATAGTGGATAGGTTAAGGATATGTGGTGTGGTTTTGTGCTCAGGGCGAGTGTTGCGTGGGAGGTGAATTCACCGGCAGTGGTTAATGCTGCTCTGGGTAGGATGAGGATGTGGCGGCTGGAGAGAGTCCTCTCTTGGGTTGTAGTTGTTAATTCTTCTTGAGTTATGCAGTAAGTTGTGGTATGTAGCTGCGGTATACCCCTTGTGGAGGACGATGTTTTAAGATTGCAAGTCGGGTATTAAGGTTTATGGGGTTATGGGAGAGGCATTGGTTAGGGAGGATGTGGTAATGACTAAGGTAGCGAGAAAGGGAGGAGCTGAGTTTGATACCACTGCAGAGAGGCGTTTGATAGGCATATATGTTAGGCAGAATACCTAGCACGAGTGGGATTCCGAGTGAGAGTGGGGAGCGTAATGGTGAGGAGTTCGCAGATGGTGGAAGGGTGGGAATTTGTTGTTTGTGAGGCAATTTAAGGTATCTTTGGTGGTTCCAGATCCTGGTAAGGTGAAGGTAGGGAGGTTAGATAGGAATTGGGAAGAAAAGGAGGTTTTAGGTATGGGAGGTTTATCCGTGTTATATGGTGGAATGTAACGTGGTTTTGGTTTAGGCGTTTAAGGGTGCCTCCTAAGGTACGTGGGTGGTTTCGGTTTACATGGTATATTGGCATCTAGAGGCTCAGCTTTTGTGATGGGACTATCGGGCGTGGAGTTTTGTCAGCGCTGTAGGTTATGGGATACGGCTTTCCATATTTGTATATTTTTGTGGAGAGATGTGAGGTGAGGAATGTTTTAGGATCATCCGGGGTGTGAGAGAGCAGTTTATCTGTGTTAAGATGTTTAAGTCTGGATGTTGTGGGGTGCCCAGAGGATGTCATTTTAGGAAAATCTTAGAGATGCCAGAAACAAACTCTCTGGACAGATTTTTGTGCGACAGGGTCAGTGCCAGTAAAAGACAAAGAAGGGGAAGTAACCCCAGATAATTGCTTGACCTGAAGTCCTTATGGAGGTTTTCCCCTTCCAAACAACAATCTCTCCCCCTCCCTCCCCCCTTCTCTCGTCTTCCATGCCAACAAGAGTCTTCAATAAAGGTAAGTGATGTTAATTATTTTTAAATAATAATAAAAAGAAGCCCCTAAACCCGTAGCTTATACAGCGCCTGGGGGGGGATAAGGTTTAAAAGGCAAATTCAGGGAACTGGAGCATAGATCCAATTCCTAGATCTGCCCCCCCTCCAGCTAAAAGGGTGATGCCAGAGCTAGGAGAGAAGCTAACAGACAGGGTGTAGATGATATCCTCTAGTAATAATGGTAGAATTCCTGACAAAATGTTAGGTAAATGGACACATATGCAACTAGTGTGACATTTTATTGTGGCACGTTTGGGCCCCCATCCCGCACCGTAAACACTTATCCAATGTAAGAAAAATCCCTCTCCCGGAAAAAGGTTATTTTTAGGGGATTACCTTGCTTCCTGTTATGTTTTTTA
This sequence comes from Cherax destructor, assembly GCA_009830355.1. Classification (NCBI taxonomy): domain Eukaryota; kingdom Metazoa; phylum Arthropoda; class Malacostraca; order Decapoda; family Parastacidae; genus Cherax; species Cherax destructor. The sequence continues at coordinate 7,135 of WNWK01032014.1, forward strand.
CCACTTCAATATTATCATCATTACAATAATCAAAATCTAAGTTTCTAAACCCACAATTCCACAACAAGGAACTTTAAATACCAACATCTCAAACTCAGATGAAAACCTAGACCTGTAATGAACAAGTGTCCTCATTTGACGTCAATCACCCTGGGGTCAGCACAACCCTGGATAAATGAAAGGGCAGCTCACCCTGGGGTCAGAAACCCGGATAAATGAGAGAAGAGAAAAGGAAAACAGCTCACCTGGGGTCAAAAAACAACCCTGGATAAATGAGGGGAGAAGATGAGGCAGCTCACCCCCGGGTCAACACAACCCTGGATAAATGAGAGGAAGATGAGGAGCAGCTCACCCCCAGAAACCCTGGATAAATGAGAGAGATGAGGAGCAGCTCACCCTGGGGGCCCGCACACCCTGGATAAATGAGAGAAGATGAGCGGGAGCTCACCCTGGGGGGCAGCCTGGGTAAATGAGAGATGAGCAGCTCACCTGGGGTCCCGCACAACCTGGATAAATGAGAGGAAAATGAGGAGCAGCCCCTGGGTCAGCACAACCCTGGATAAAAAGAAGATGAGGAACAGCTCACCTGGGGTCAGCACACCTGGATAAAGAGAAGATGACAGCAGCTTAATAGCACAACCTGGATAAATGAGAGAAGGCAGGCAGCTCACCTGGGGTCCCGCACACCTGGATAAAGAGAGAAGATGAGGGGCAGCTCACCCTGGGGTCAGCACACCCTGGATAAATGAGAGAAGATGAGAGCAGTTCCCCCTGGTCAGCACAACCCTGGATAAATGAGAGATGAGGGGGCAGCTCACCTGGTCAGCACCCTGGATAAATGAGAGAGAGAAGAGGAGGCTCACCCTGGGGTCAGCCAACCTGGATAAATGAGAAAAGAAGATGACGGGAGCTCACCCTGGGGTCAGCACAACCCTGGATAAATGAGAAAGTGAACAGCAGCTCACCCCGGGGTCAGCCAACCTGGATAAATGAAAGAGAGGGAAGAGCAGCTCACCCTGGGGTCAGCACAACCCTGGATAAATGAGAGAGAGGGGCGAGGGCAGCTCACCCTGGGGTCAGCACACCCTGGATAAATGAGAGATGAGGAGCAGCTCACCCCGGGTCAACACAACCCTGGATAAATGAGAGAGAGAAGGAGGAGAGCCTCACCCTGGGGTCAGCACAACCCTGGATAAATGAGAGAAGATGAGGGCAGCTCACCCTGGGGTCAGCACAACCCTGGATAAATGGGGGAGAGAAGAGGGAGCTCACCCTGGGGTCAGCACAACCCTGGATAAATGAGGAGCAGCTCACCCTGGGGTCAGCACAACCCTGGATAAATGAGGAGCAGCTCACCCTGGGGTCAGCACAACCCTGGATAAATGAGAGAGAGACGAGGAGCAGCTCACCCTGGGGTCAGCACAACCCTGGATAAATGAGGCAGCTCACCTGGGGTCAGCACAACCCTGGATAAATGAGGGCACTCACCTGGCACGCACAACCCTGGATAAATGAGGAAGCAGCTTTACACCTCACAATCAGCATCTACCTGGATAAAGTGAGGAGCAGCTCACCCTGGGGTCAGCAATAACCTGGATAAATGGATAAGAAGACGAGGCAAGCCTCCCTCGTGAGCCATCTTCAGCCACAACACTACAACAGCTGGTTCCTCAAGCCGGCCTCGATGGCCCTTAATATATACGTTTATTCAGGCACTCATACACATATAACAGTGCACTGTACACATATATACAGTGCACTCGTACACATATATACAGCACTCATACACATATATACAGTGCACTCTACACATATATACAGTGCACTCGTACACATATATACAGTGCACTCGTACACATATACAGTGCACCCCATACACATATATACAGTGCACTCGTACACATATATACAGTGCACTCGTACACATATATACAGTGCACTCATACACATATATACAGTGCACTCGTACACATATATACAGTGCACTCGTACACATATATACAGTGCACTCGTACACATATATACAGTTACATAAATTATCATACATAGGAGCATATGTGTAGATTACCTAGGATAACCCCCATACCCCCCTCCAAAAAAAAAAAGGCAAATTTATTTATTTCCATTTAGGTCCTTAAATTTTCAGCAAATTTCTTATCAAAGTAAATCAGCTTTGTTTTAGCCAATTTGCAAAATTATTAAAAAAAAAATTATGTAAGTTAGTATCATAATAGTTAGTAGGTATGACTGGAAGTGGTTGAAATAAATAATCTTAATCCTAATACCAAGGATACCAGTGAAAATAATCATAATCAACTTTATTTCTGATAATATTACAAAGTTGGTTTACATATTATGTTATATATACATTTTATGAAATAGGCATTACAAATATTACAATTATTACAGTTATTACAAGAAGGCCAATAATATGCCTAGGTATGCCTAGGCATTTCAGGCATTTTATACTAGACCTTACTCTATACCTGGATACCTGGAGTATACCTGGAGAGAGTTCCAGGGTCAACGCCCCTGCGGCCCGGTCTATAACCAAGCCTCATGTTGGATCAGAGCCTGATCAACCAGGCTGTTACTGCTGGCCGCACGCAGTCCAACGTACGAACCACAGCCTGGCTGGTCAGGTACCGACTTTAAGTGCCTGTCCAGTACCCGTTTGAAGACAGCCAGGGGTTTGTTGGTAATCCCCTGATGTAGCTGGGAGGCAGTTGAACAGTCTTGGGCCCTGACACTTATTGTGTTGTCTCTTATCGTGCTAGTGGCACCCTGCTTTTCATTGGGGGATGTTACATCGCCTGCCGAGTCTTTTGCTTTGTAGGAGTGACACTCGTGTGCAAGTTTGGTACTAATCCTCGAGAATTTTCCACGTGTATATAATAATGTATCTCTCCCGCCTGCGTTCTAGGGAGTACAGGTTTAGGAACTTCAAGCGTTCCCAGTAATTGAGGTGGTTTATCGCAGTTATGGTGCCGTGAAGGTTTTCTGCACATTTTCTAGGTCAGCAATTTCACCCGCCTTGAAAGGTGCAGTTAGTGTGCAGCAATATTCCAGCCTAGATAGTACAAGCGACCTGAAAAGTGTCAACATGGGCTTGGCATCCCTGGTTTTGAAGGTTCTCATTATCCATCCTGTCATTTTTCTAGCAGATGCGATTGCTACGGTGTTATGGTCCTTGAAGGTGAGATCCTCTGACATGATCACTCCCAGGTCTTTGACATTAGTTTTTCGCTCTATTGTGTGGTTGGAATTTGTTTTGTACTCCGATGAGATTTTAATTTCCTCACGTTTCCAATATCTGAGTAATTGAAATTTCTCATCATTGAACTTCATATTGGTTTCTGCAGCCCATTTAAAGATTTGGTTTATGTCTGCTTGAGTCTTGCAGTGTCTTCAACGGTGGACACTGTCATACAGATTCGGGTGTCATCTGCAAAGGAAGACACGGCACTGTGGCTTATATCCCTGTCTATATCTGATATGAGGATGAGGAACAAGATGGGAGCGAGTACTGTGCCTGGTGGAACAGAGCTTTTCACTGTAGCCGCCTCAGACTTTACTCTGTTGACTACTACTCTTTGAGTTCTACTTGTTAGAAAATTATAGATCCATCTACCAACTTTTCCTGTTATTCCTTTATCACGCATCTTGTGTGCTATTACATCATGGTCACACTTGTCAAAGGCTTTTGCAAAGTCTGTGTATATTACATCTGCATTCTGTTTGTCTTCTAGAGCATCCAGGACCTTGTCGTAGTGGTCCAGTAGTTGGGACAGACAGGAGCGACCTGCTCTAAACCCATGCTGCCCTGGGTTGTGTAATTGATGGTTATCTAGATGAGTGGCGATCTTGCTTCTTAGAACCTTATAGATTTTTATGATATGGGACGTTAGCGCTATTGGTCTGTAGTTCTTTGCAATTGCTTTACTGCCACCTTTGTGGAATGGGGCTATGTCTGTTGTTTTTAGTATAGTGACACAATGATTATATTGGTATTAAGGTTAGGTAATTGTAGTGATTATCTAGGTTTACAAAATTGAGGTAGTGATTATCTAGGTTTACAAAATTGAGGTAGTGATTATCTAGGTTTACAAAATTGAGGTAGTTTAAAAAATTAAAGAATTTAACAATTAGTTTATATATTAATGGGAATGGTGACGTGTTGGCATGATACAGTTTCTATATTGAAGTGTTTTAGGCAAACTTATGACTAGCTTAAGAATTATGAAGCAATAGTTGTATTAGAATTTTGGTTACAGCCATGTGCAAATTAAGGGGAATCACAGATATCAATAAGTGTATTTTGCTGTGGATATGTGCAAGATAAAGTAGTTTACATGTGGTTAGCTACCGGTTGCGTGCGTAAGTGAGATAAGATTTTTTTAACGTTGCTTTTGAAAATACCAAGGACCCCAATGAAAATACCAAGGACCCCAATGAAAATACCAAGGACCCCTATGGTAATGCCAAGGATACCAGTGATAATACCAAGGACCCCAATGGAAATACCAAGGACCCCAATGGAAATACCAAGGACCCCAATGGAAATACCAAGGACCCCAATGAAAATACCAAGGACCCCAATGGAAATACCAAGGACCTCAATGGAAATACCAAGGACCCCAATGGAAATACCAAGGACCCCAATGGAAATACCAAGGACCCCAATGGAAATACCAAGGACCCTAATGGAAATACCAAGGACCCCAATGGAAATACCAAGGACCCCAATGGAAATACCAAGGACCCCAATGGAAATACTAAGGAACCCAATGGAAATACCAAGGACCCCAATTGAAATACCAAGGACCCCAATTGAAATACCAAGGACCCCGAATGGAAATTCCAAGGACCCCAATGGAAATACCAAGGACCCCAATTGAAATACCAAGGACCCAATGGAAATACCAAGGACCTTAATGGAAATACCAAGGTCCCCAATGGAAATACCAAGGACCTCAATGGAAATACCAAGAACCCCAATGGAAATACCAAGGATCCCAATGGAAATACCAAGGATCCCATTGGAAATACCAAGGACCCCAATGGAAATACCAAGGACCCCAATAGAAATACCAAGAAACCCAATGGAAATACCAAGGACCCCAATAAAAATACCAAGGACCTCAATGGAGATACCAAGGACCCCAATGGAGATACCAAGGACCCCAATGGAGATACCAAGGACCCCAATGGAAATAACAAGTGTACGGGTTGTACTTATAACGGCTGCATCACGGCTGTTCACGTGATTTCCAACCTATGCCCATGTGATCTGGCATCAGCCAATGATAGGCCTGCCTTTTGAATGCCTCAGCGAAAGGCGGCCTAGAAGCCTCAGTTACCACCCAGACTCAGTGCAGGACAGACGGACACAGGCATAGGCTCTCAGCTCCCATATATCCAACGCCTCATTAAACGCTACCAAAACCCAAGCTCATCGTCTGTTAATATTACCAAATCTATGAAAAGAACCCCACAACACAAATGGTGACAGTTTGTGGGCCTAGAACGGGTTGTACTTATAACGGCTGCATCACGGCTGTTCACGTGATTTCCAACCTCTGCCCATGTGATCTGGCATCAGCCAATGATAGGCCTACCCAGCCACAGAGTCAATATAGTTTCCTTCGTGATCCTGATAGTTCCTTACCGACTGAAGGACTGTATCTAGCTCTTGAGCAATGTGTTTGTTCTCACAGCTTGTATCAGAGAGTTATAACAGTTCTGCGGAATGTGAAGTTCAAATTCAGTCCTGATAGCTTTGTGCATTATGTATTAACGTAGCCGAGCGGTCAAGAAACTAGTATTACTGTCACTCCTGTCTGGAATTCAGTCCCTACAATATCTTGCATGCAAGATAGCGTTCAGATGCCTAGGGTGCCGGAGGTATCCCGGACCGCCTTGAGTACTGAGTCTATCCTTGCAATGTTGCTAGTTCAAGTAGTAGTTCCTCTCAGGGGACGCTTTGTTGAAGAAAGACTACTTGAATGAGTTATAGCATCTCTTGCTGATGCAAAAGTAATTGCAGAAAGCCGTTTCTGTTGCTAGTGTATTCACTAGAGTGCCAGTTGTTGTCCCTCGTGTTCCAGATAGTGTTCTTCCCAGTTGACAGTAAGTCCTTTGCAGAGTAAAGTGTCGTGTGTCGAGTAATTATTACCTCCAGTAAGAGATAGTGAGAGTCGTTCTCCTTTGCTCATACTTTGTGTTATTGAGCTATCTATTTTACCCGGGGAGAGTCCTTCCACTCCACCGTGCCATTCATTCCTCCAGTAGGAAAGTGTTCCCAGTTCTTAGTGAATAAAGAAAACTCAGTTTAAGAGATTATTTGCATTTGCTAGCCGAGTCCTTACTAAGACTGAAGGCAATTATACAGTTATGCAAATCCAATGTAGTTACTGATGCCTTGTCGCGTCATATCAGTGTAGTAACTGCCGATCCTCTATTTAGTGCTGAGGATGTAAAGACTGCTCAAAGACAAGACCCCTTTTGATCTGGTGTGGTTCGATTCCTGCTCCAGAAAGATCTTATTCTCTCTGTGAAGCAACCAGCACCCATTAGTGACTTTGTCATGAACCAAGAATTACTGTATCGCACTACCGAGTTGGGTAATCCTAGTAGAAGAGTATACCAATTAGTAATTCCACAGTCACTAGTGAAAGTAGCCTTGCAGCTAGTTCACGATGTACCAGATGTTGCACATCCTGGTATGGATCGTTCTGTGAAACAAGCCAGATTGAAATACTTTTGGCCTCGTATGTCTACCGATATTACTGAGTATGTCACAGGTCCTAATCCAATCCAGATCTTTCCTACTTCTAGTGAGCCATGGGAAAGAGTTGCACTAGATCTGTTGACCAACTTCCAATGTTCCCTCAGTGGAAACAAACATCTGTGTGTGATGGTCGATCACTTTACCAGATTTTGTGAGTTAGTTCCTATCCCAGATAAGACTGCCGGGACAGTAGCTAAAGCGTTTAAGGAACGTATAATCTGTAGACATACCACTCCTAAGTCCCTCATAACAGATAATGGAGGTGAATTTTGTAACGAGATTCTAGAAAACCTATGTGCCTTGTATAAGATTACTAAATCTACCATTGTTCCACACCATCCTGCCAGCAATGAGTTAGCAGAAAGAACGAATAAGAAAGTCCTTGATGTCTTAAGAGCTACCATCAATCCCAATAGTGTAACCTGGGATGAAGTTATACCTGAATGTCGTTATTCCCTACGTACACGACAAGTGTTAATTAATCCTCAAGTATCATTTGTAGATACCAGTGTAGATCCTCCTCAATCAGAAGTTGAGTTGCCTATTGTAACAGAGTTTGATCCACCCAGAGATGATAATTATACAGCCTATATCAATCTCACCCTAGCAGAGTTGGGGTTAAATGTAAATAACCTGTATAGATAAATATGTAGTAAGCGTTTAACTGTGTGTTATAATATCTACTTAGTATTACTCAAATTTTTTTTTTTTTGTGTTCACGTTCTCTCCGAGTTCTGAGAATTAACAGTATAGATTTGAGTGCACCAGATCTATCTTGTCTGTTAATCACTATCTTCTTGTAATTATATTTCCTCAGAATTCGTAGATCACATGAAGACAGTTCGATCGAACAAATTTTTTTTATCTCTCTTATTATGATATTCTTGAATGAGCTCATTTAATTAATTCCTAAGTATCAAGATGCATCATATAGTAATGTAGATTGTTCAGTCAAGATAATATCCATGTGAAGTATAATGTTAACTGTTGTGTACTTTGACATTGTATAGAATCAGCTGAAAGTTGTTGCCTGTTGTCCTTAGTTTGTGTAGTTGTATGTCGAGACGCCATACGTAGCATGCCCGAGCTGTACGGGTTGTACTTATAACGGCTGCATCACGGCTGTTCACGTGATTTCCAACCTCTGCCCATGTGATCTGGCATCAGCCAATGATAGGCCTGCCTTTTGAATGCCTCAGCGAAAGGCGGCCTAGAAGCCTCAGTTACCACCCAGACTCAGTGCAGGACAGACGGACACAGGCATAGGCTCTCAGCTCCCATATATCCAACGCCTCATTAAACGCTACCAAAACCCAAGCTCATCGTCTGTTAATATTACCAAATCTATGAAAAGAACCCCACACACACAAGGACCCCAATGGAAATACCAAGGACCCCAATGGAAATACCAAGGACCCCAATGGAGATACCAAGGACCCCAATGGAAATCCAGGACCCCAATGGAAATACCAAGGACCCCAATGGAAATACCAAGGACCCCAATGGAAATACCAAGGACCCCAATGGAAATACCAAGGACCCCAATGGAAATACCAAGGACCCCAATGGAAATACCAAGGACCCCAATGGAAATACCAAGGACCCCAATGGAAATACCAAGGACCCCAATGGAAATACCAAGGACCCCAATGGAAATACCAAGGACCTAAATGGAAATACCAAGGTCCCCAATGGAAATACCAAGGACTCCAATGGAAATAAGTCACTCTGTCTTGATTTTCTCGGGTTATCCAAGGCAATATGCTTCTATGTATGATAATTTATGTAACTATTTATGTGTACCTGCACATAAATAAACTTACTACTGACAGCTTACACAGTGTCGAGCTAAGTAAGTCTATTTAAAGAAACTTTATTTCTTTCTGCAGTATTATAAAATGTAGTTTAGATGTAATCAAATATTGTTAAGCAGAAAAGAAAGCCACTAGCACAGGTATACATAACTTATCATAGATTCTGTAACTTACCCAGGATAATTCTCCTTGTAATATCCAATATTATTTATACCTTAAAATTTAGAACAGCTGAGTAAAATGTACAGAGAACCTTCACGGCACGCATAACTGCAATAAACCACCTCAATTACTGGGAACGCTTGAAGTTCCTAAACCTGTACTCTCTGGAACGCAGGCAGGAGAGATATATTATTATATACACTTGGAAAATCCTAGAGGGATTAGTACCAAACTTGCACACGAGTGTCACTCCCTACGAAAGCAAAAGACTCGGCAGACGATGTAACATTTCTCCAGTGAAAAGCAGGAGTGCCACTAGCACGTTGAGAGACAACACAATAAGTGTCAGGGGCCCAAGACTGTTCAACTGCCTCCCAGCATACATAAGGGGGATTACCAATAGACCCCTGGCTGTCTTCAAGCAGGCACTGGACAGGCACCTAAAGTGCCTGACCAGCCAGGCTGTGGTTCATACGTTGGACTGTGTGCAGCCAGCAGTAACAGCCTGGTTGATCAGGCTCTGATCCAACATGAGGCCTGGTCACAGACTGGGCCGCAGGGGCGTTGACCCCTGGAACTCTCTCCAAGTATAGCAGAGTAATTGAAATTTATCTTCAATTATTATTATAATAAAAAAGAAGTGCTAAACCACAGGGGCCAAATTTATCTTCATTGAACTTCATATTGCTTTCTGAAGCCAATTTTAAATTGGCTTCAGAAAACAATATGGAATTTGTTAATGTCCACTTGGATATTTGCAGTTCTCATTGGATGATACTGTCATGCAAATTCAGGTATCATCAGCAAACCACACAGTGCTGTGACTTACATTTCTGTCTATGTTAGATATGAGGATGAGAATGGGAGCGAGTACTGTAACTTGTGGGTATGACAATTTGGCTGTGTGCCCAGTGACACCTTAGGCCCCTGACCAGTCAATAGATTTTTGTTTTATCAGAAGAGCGAGAGCATTCACATTTGAGCCAGGAAATTATTATTACAATCATAACTAAGTGCTAAACCCAGGATTCTACAACACTGCAGGACAGGGTGTGGTAAAGATGAAATATGCAAAGATCAGAGAAATTAGTGGTGAGGAGTATGCAAGAGGTAGTCAGCAAGGGTAGTGGTGAACACTAAAGGGAAAATATAATCAAAGGGTTGATCCAGGGAAGGGGATGAGGAATCTAATTGTTTGGAACAAGAACCACTTGAAACCTACATCATTATTACAATCAAAACTAAGTGCTAAACCCACACAAGTCATACAGCCTCCCTTGTAGTCACATACCTGAGTGGGTTGTTACCTGTATATTCTTCTCCCACACATTCAAATCTAAGTGTACTTTTTATGTACAAATTCAACTTTGTTTCAACAGTTCCTTTTTTCAGTGTTCTTCCTGGAGTCATCCTCCCTTTCTTTGGATCAAACTGATTACTACTTAACATTCACCAGGCACTGTGCAGCCCCTACAAGTTTAGCACTTGCCCATGAATGTAATGTAATCCTCACAACATAGGTAAGGTTGCCCTTAGGGAGAAGGTACAATAAAATATAACAGTAGAGTTTGTTCAAGTATAACAATATTTATTTACATACTAAATGCACTAATGAGCATATTATGTTTATGAATGATAAATATTGGATATCAAATAAAATCTTATACTATTCTATATTTTCATGACATTGTGATCCTTAACAAGTAAGCTGTCAGGGTGCAAAGTTACTAACAGCAAATACAAACTGTAAAATGTTATTATTACATTCAAGAAGTGCTAAACCCATAGGGATCATACAGCACCTAGGGAAACAGAAGGCATTCATACTATTTAAAGAATTGGATCAGAGGTCCAATTCCTTAGATAAGAACCCCCTCACCAGCATCAAGGTGAAGAAGCCGCAAAAGCATAGTAGGAAAATATATAGTATACTGCAAGGGATAAAGTATAACTTACTACTTAACAAATGACTCATGAAATGTGAATAGATGTACAGAATATTATAAACTAATTTTTTTTATTCCAGTGAACCGAAGGGTCCCTGGTGGTATCACTAGAATCAGGCTCTGATTCAACATGAGGCCTGGTCACAGACCGGACCGCAGGGGCATTGACCCCTGGAACTCATGTACTAACTTGCATAATCTCTGCATCACGTGGCAGCTAAGGTAATTTGGAACATTGGAAATGCCATTTTCACAAAATGAGATGTGCAAGTTTTAAATCTCTGGTGAAAAAGTGACTTATTTGATCAGATTTTATACAGTAAGTGCTTGACAATAGTAGTTATCTCCTGTGGTTAATCAATATACTGAATGTCAAACTATTAATACATATACAAAATACATTTAATTTCCATATACTATCTTGTAAAGAGTAAACTAAAAAAAAAATACACCAGTTTACAATGCTATACCATACAGTTGCAGTAAGCAAATAAGTCCAGCCTTCTTATAAATACTTTAGTTTTCATTTTCATTATTATTAATATACTGTACAATTAAAAAAGTACTAAATCCATGGGAAGTCAGAGTTTTTACAACAGTTTTAATTATGAGTGTTTTATACACACAAAGATCAGCTGGCAGTGTTTCATGTGAGCTATATAACGTTGGGGATATTGTGGACAAACATATTTCTCAGTCTGTTTTGCTATTCCCAGCATACAATAAATCTTTAGTTCCCCTTTTTCAAGTAGGTTCATTAATTGAGATCAGATCACTGTCCAGTGTAAGAGGTCACCGACATAGCTTCAGAGAACAGATTATGGTGAATATTTGACATAAAATAAAACTTTTGTCAGTACTTCATTCACCCAGGAAAAAGTGATTCATTCAAGTCTACCATTAATAGTTTGGTTGCTAACTATAACATTGTATCTCTTTTGATTAACTAGTCTGAAACTGAACTTTGGTCTCACTATATCAAGTAAAATGATTGCTTTCCAGTTAATTACCAAATTATGAACAGTTAGCACTGTAGTGAATATAACATGCCATTAAATAAACCATATTTATAAAAAAATATAATCTTAATTAAATTCTGCCAAGCATATGAAAACATTGTGTTTGCAATCAAGTTCACTGGCTTCTTGGCTTAATAAAAAAACTTATCATATCTATACAAAAACATTTTATTTAGGAAAAAAAAAGAGCCTCCTAACCCAGTTAAATAATCATATTATTAACGTTACCATGTACAGTACCGGCCCTGACATGCGCACCTCTTTTCAATGTTCCACATTTTCATTGGCTAAATTGAGCCTTGTTTATTACCATCCACCCCAGCAATAGTCACTGGTGCATGGAATAATGGCTCAGTTGGCCAAAAAAACATGAACCCAAAAAAAAGGGTGATATGAAAACCTCATTACTAAAAAAATAAACATTTGATAATAATTCCATATGCATTACCGATGTTGAAGCATTTCTGGTTTGTACTGAGTTGGGTAGAAGAAATTCTAAAACTAAAATTGTTTAAAATACAATAAATAAAAGAATGAACATTAAATAATTCTATGATATAGAAAAAAATTATACAGCACAATTAGGTAGTATATCTTTTTACCACCCCACGTCGCCAAAGGTATCTGACAACTACCTCTGGCTGGTCAACCAAAGTCAGAGGTGCACCGTTGGAACATTGTTGAGAACCTTCACCACTGAAGCACACCAAAAGAAAACACTAAACCCTCTATACCTTCACCTATGGTCATCAACTAAACCACTTAAATCATTATTATTATTATTATAATCAAATAGAAGCGCAAAACCAACCACTTGCATCAACAAAGTAGACACCACTGTCCCGAGACCTGCTTCATGCCTGCCTGGACCAGTTGCAGTCATTATAAGGTCGATATAACAGCTATATCATAGACCAATGGAATGATATCCTCTTTCACTTGTATGACTTCTTTAAGGAACTGTTGAGCACATCCTGTTTCCTTGAATTTGTTGGTAGATAAACCACTACCAAGGGAAGTACTACAAAACTGTTAAATGCTTTGTTGACAAAATTGCTTGTCTCTTTCTGGCTCATGAACATGCAAGATATTATGTTGAAGGAAACCTGCATTACTTTTAAGACTTTTGTCAAGGGCTGGACTTCTATCAAGTAAGTTCAACCCAGGCAAAATATTGTATAGTAGCAGTAAAAAAGGTCACCTGCAAAGTTTTCCCCAACTGACAACTGCCAAACTTAGAATGTAGATGGCGCAATATCTTATGAACATATCCTGTACTAACATTTAGTATACAATATCTTTACCTTCCTATATTTCTTAATTCTGTAATATAATACAGGTACAACATCAATTTTCTGGCGCCTTGGCTTTGCCGGTGCATCGATTTTGCTGGACCAACAGGTTCATATTATTATAATCAAAGAAGCGCTAAACCACAGGGGGAACGGGTTAAATAATAATTCAACAATACACCTCTGACCCACCATGGTCTGCTGGAAACTTGAACTAAACATTATCAAGTGAAAAAGGTTTATTACTGTTTGCAAAGAATGTTGCAGTATTACCACTCACAATGTAAATTTTAAAATGGAGCTGCAGAACTAATCACTAGCCAAAGCTAAGGTTGTTCAAAAAAAATGCTAAGAATCACACAAAATCAAGGGTCATTGAACAACTACAATGTAAACAATATAAATGAACTCACCATACAAAGCCATCCGTGGCCACTAGGTAACTTTTGACAAAAGTAGTCTCAATATTGTAAAAACAAAAAGTGCCGGACAGTCTGTTGCCCGTAAATCGGTGGTGTACTTTTCTTCCTTTCAATTTGGCGCCTGATGCAAACCAAGCCAGAGGGATGATCATTCCTGAAACCATTGTCCAACATAACAGATCATAGATACTCTTTCCCACATCATCTAATTATGGTCATTTAATCTTTTCCATGAAAACTGGCCCTACAGTAAAGAAATAAATGACAAACTTTGATACAGTACGTATTCACAAAATAGTTTTAAATCCATATGGGTCATTTAGCAGTTTAAAGGGTGAAATCAGTATAATACTCAAGACTTGGTTATCCAGCATCCAGTTCATTAACTCTCAATACAGTTATTGTTCCGAGACTTGGGTTTTATCCTTATACTAGAAGAAATGCCAAACCAGTCCCAACATTGTGTTTAACATTCTTATGAAGTTGGCTTCTTCTTATAAAAAAAGTATAATAGGCAGATGATCACAAGACCATTTAAAGAAAAAAAGGGTCAGTTATGAAACTGCTGAATTTGAAATTACTAAATACAGTATATAAACTGTCTTCATGTAAGCACAGAGCACTCTTACCCTACTGGGTGCTTGGGCACCAGAACCATCATTTAAGTCAGTCATATTGGACCATGAATTATTACATTAGTAACTAGCTGAAGCAAAGCAGTAATACTGTATCAATTCAAAATTATGTTTGAAATTTAACTCTTAAGCTATCCACACTCCCTAAAATTAAAAGCCCTATCTGTGTCTACAACTCTGAATAAAAAAATATTTATTGCTATTACAGTGATAACTAATGCTAAACCCATAAGTCAACATACTAGATTTTTCTAAAAGATAATCATGCTAACAATGAAGACTGATGTAATAAAAATTATGGGTGCAAAGTTGGGGGTTAGGGAGCACTTGACAACACAGTGGTACCTTGACTTACAGTTTAATTCGTTCCGTGACCCACTCGTAACTCAATTTGCTTGTACGTAGTATATCAAATCAATTTTCCTCATTGAAATTAAATTTTTAAAGAAAATTTAAACCGTTCCAGCCCCCAAAAAAAAAAAGGGGGAGGAGAAAAAAACTTCCCAAAATAACGCTAATATCAACTCTACGGCTTATTTATCTATCAAATTGGGTCTAATGACATAATAAACACTAAGTAACATAGAAACATGATATATATGTAATTACCTAGAATGAATAAAATAGGCCAAAAAGGGAAAATGTCCAGGACCAGTCCGAGCATATAAAAAACATTACTGCTCGTTCCCATAACGTGTTCTTTTGGGCCTGGGAGAAAACTGAGTTTTTTAGAGGGTAACTGCACTAGATCACTAGTGCAGTGATATCGAATATCTCGGAAATTATTTACTTACTGTATTTCATGAAATTATTATAATCAAATAGAAGCGCTAAAAAACCCGGGTTATACAGCGCTGCAGGTTTTTAGGGTTGAGGAGAGTGGGGGGTTTTTAAAAGGGGGGATGGATGATTAGTAGGGTATGGAGTGCAGCATGACGGTGGATAGTGCAGGGATAGAAGGTAGCAAGAGATCGAGGAAAGGGGCTGAGGAGGTGCTAGAGGTGTAATCTTTAGAGTTTGT
>WNWK01032015.1:0-22234 GCA_009830355.1 Cherax destructor
AAACTGTACTTACTGCAAACTTGGTAACACAACGAAATTCACAGAAATTATAATGCAATAATTAACAAGAGACAACACTAGTGAAATAAAAAATTAATGCAAATAATTAATTTAACACAGAACACTTCCCAGGATAACTCAAAGTTTCTTTAACTGACAAAAATGTCTCAACACACGAAATTGTCTCTAGATTATCTGAAAAATAAAACAACAACACAGTAATTGTCTCTAGGGTGGAAAACTTGACTGCAGCGTGGTGTAGTGGTGTAGTGGTGTAGTGGTGTAGTGGTGTAGTGGTGTAGTGGTGTAGTGGTGGTGGTGGTGGTGGATGGTGGTCTGGTCCACTCGCGCAGATATCTAGGAGTAATGTGCATAAACCGATGAACTAAAGTTGGCACAACAGTTCAGAAGAAACACACTCAGGACGCTCGACCCGGTTCGTAGCCAATAAACTGCTTGCAGGACCCAGTTAAGGGTGAAATAATCCACACTTAATGCTTTGTGTGGGTGGAGACACGTGGTTAAGGCGTCTGCCTTAGCGTGGGTGGTGGTGGGGGGGCTGGGTGGAGTAGGCTAGGCCTACACTGCTTCCCGCGTTCCTGTGGCTTACGCCGTTTATATGAACACACTTGAATTTAACCCAGGGTGGCTTGAATAACCCAGGATACCACGGGGATGGTATTGTCACTCAGAACAGCAATATACTGGAGTACAAGGGCGATATAAATGCGTAACTCACGTGGCTTACTTCTCGGACAGCAGAGTGGCTTGCTGGCTTAGTAGAATATTTTCACACAGATTGACTGGCTTGGAATCTTGTAACAAATTAGCACAGCAAGGTAGAAGCTGGCTTAAGCCTAGGCTTACTGGCTGGATATGGTACTCTCCCCTCACAAACTGGCTTACTCATTCAGAATTTGCAAAATCCGGGTCAACCCCTCGTAGGTTTTAACAAATTAACATATGAAACACTTAGCTGACCAGGAGATACTGTAGATATTGTAGACTTCTTGGATGTAGGTAGCTGGTAGCGTGGATATAGGTAGCTGGTAGCGTGGTTTTTGGAGGCTGTTTGCTTGCTTGTCGTCGTCTATCTCTCTATAACAGCGTAATCGATAAAAATTACGGCACACCGCTGCTACCACTTGTCGTGTGGGTCTTGGGAGAGATATATAGGTTGTCAAAGACACTCCTTGTAGGATGGTTACCGTATATTTACAGTATGTGAAGGAGGGAGCCCAGCCACCGTCCGTCCAGCTTGTAGGTCTGTTACTTCTGAGAGGGTACGCCTATGCATGGCTATGCACATGCGCTGAGCCTCTGACGTCAGCGGGTATCGTGACGTCACACGCAAAGGGACCAGCTGTATAGCTAGGATGAACGCTGATACACTACACAAGTGTATATATAATACTGACACGACACTACGTGGTCTGCAGCTCTGCTTAGCTTGCAGCTCTACCTGGCTTGCAGCTCAACCTGGCTTGCAGCTCCACCTGCCCTGCAACTCTGCTTGGCTTGCAGCTCTACCTGGCTTGCAGCTCTACTTGGCTTGCAGCTCTACCATGCTTGCAGCTCTACCTGGCTTGCTGCTCTACCTGGCCTGCTGCTCTTCCTGGCTTTCAGCTTTACGTGGCTTGCAGCTCTACCTGGCTTGCAGCTATATCTGGCTTGCAGCTATATCTGGCTTGCAGCTCTACCTGGCTTGAAGCTCTACCTGGCTTGTAGCTCTACCTGGCTTACAGCTCTACCTTGCTTGCAGCTCTACCTAGCTTGCAGCTCTACCTGGCTTACAGCTCTACCTAGCTTGTAGCTCTACCTGTCATGCAGCTCTACCTGGCTTGCAGCTCTACCTGGCTTGCAGCTCTACCTAGCCAGAAGCGCTGCCTGGCTTGCAGCTCTACCTGGCTTGCAGCTCTACCTGGCTTGCAGTTCTACCTCTCTTGCAGCTTTACCTGGCTTGAAGCTGTACCTGGCTTGCAGCTCTACCTGGCTTGTAGCTCTACATGACCTGCAGCTCTACCTGGCTTGCAGCTATACTTGGCTTGCAGCTCTACCTGGCTTGCAGCTCTACCTGGCTTGTAGCTCTACCTGGCCTGCAGCTCTATCTGGCTTGCAACTCTACGTGGTATGCAGGTCTGCCTGGCTTGCAGCTCTACCTGGCTTGCAGCTCTACCTGTCTTGCAGCTCCACCTGCCCTGCAACTCTGCCTGGCTTACAGCTCTATCTGGCTTGCAGCTCTACGTGGTTTGCAGCTCTACTTGGCTTGCAGCTCTACCTGGCTTGCAGCTCTACCTGGCTTGCTGCTCTACCTGGCCTGCTGCTCTGCCTGGCTTTCAGCTTTACTTGGCTTGCAGCTTTACCTGGCTTGCAGCTATACCTGGCTTACAGCTCTACCTGGCTTGCAGCTCTACCTGTCATGCAGCTTTACCTGGCTTCCAGCTCTACCTGTCATGCAGCTCTACCTGGCCTGCAGCTCTACCTGGCTTGCAGCTTTGCCTGGCTTGCAGCTCTACCTGGCTTGCAGCTCTAAGTGGCTTGCAGCTCTACCTGTCATGCAGCTCTACCTGGCTTGCAGCTCTACCTGGCTTGCAGCTCTACCTGGCTTGCAGCTCTGCCAAAATTGCAGCTCTACCTGGCTTGCAGCTCTAAGTGGCTTGCAGCTCTACTTGTCATGCACCTCTACCTGGCTTGAAGCTCTTCCTGGTTTGCAGCTCTACCTGGCTTGAAGCTCTTCCTGGTTTGCAGCTCTACCTGGCTTGCAGCTCTACCTGGCTTGCAGCTCTACCTATCTTGCAACTCTACCTGGCTTGCAGCTCTAACTGGATTGCAGCTCTACCTGTCATGCACCTGTACCTGGCATGCAAAGCTACCTGGCTTGCAGCTCTACCTGGCTTGCAGCTATACCTGGATTACAGCTCTACCTGGCTTGCAGCTCTACCTGGCTTCCAGCTCTACCTGTCATGCAGCTCTACCTGGCTTCCAGCTCTACCTGGCTTCCAGCTCTACCTGTCATGCAGCTCTACCTGGCTTCCAGCTCTACCTGGCTTGCAGCTCTGCTTTGCTTACAGCTCTACCTGGCTTGCAGCTCTAAGTGGCTTGCAGCTCTACCTGTCATGCAGCTCTACCTGGCTTGCAGCTCTACCTGGCTTGAAGCTCTAACTGGCTTGCAGCTCTACCTGGCTTGCAGCTCTACCTGGCTTGCAGCTCTCTCTGTCATGCAGCTCTACCTGGCTTGAAAATCTTCCTGGTTTGCAGCTCTACCTGGCTTGCAGCTCTACCTGGCTTGCAGCTCTACCTAACTTGCAACTCTACCTGGCTTGCAGCTCTAACTGGATTGCAGCTCTACATGTCATGCAGCTCTACCTGGCATGCAAATCTACCTGGCTTGCAGCTCTACCTGGCTTGCAGCTCTACCTGACTTGCAGCTCTACCTGGCTTGCAGCTCTACCTGACTTGCAGCTCTACCTGGCTTGCAGCTCTACCTGGCTTGCAGCTCTACCTGACTTGCAACTCTATCTGGCATGCAGCTCTAACTGGCTTGCAGCTCTACCTGTCATGCAGCTCTACCTGGCATGCAGCTCTACATGGCTTGCAGCTCTACCTGGCTTGCAGCTCTACCTGGCTTGCAGCTCTACCTGGCTTGCAGCTTTATCTGTCATGCAGCTCTACCTGGCTTGAAAATCTTCCTGGTTTGCAGCTCTACCTGGCTTGCAGCTCTACCTGGCTTGCAGCTCTACCTAACTTGCAACTCTACCTGGCTTGCAGCTCTAACTGGATTGCAGCTCTACATGTCATGCAGCTCTACCTGGCATGCAAATCTACCTGGCTTGCAGCTCTACCTGGCTTGCAGCTCTACCTGACTTGCAGCTCTACCTGGCTTGCAGCTCTACCTGACTTGCAGCTCTACCTGGCTTGCAGCTCTACCTGGCTTGCAGCTCTACCTGACTTGCAACTCTATCTGGCATGCAGCTCTAACTGGCTTGCAGCTCTACCTGTCATGCAGCTCTACCTGGCATGCAGCTCTACCTGGCTTGCAGCTCTACCTGGCTTGCAGCTCTACCTGACTTGCTGCTCTACCTGGCTTGCAGCTCTACCTGACATGCAACTCTACCTGGCTTGCAGCTCTAACTGGATTGCAGCTCTACCTGTCATGCAGCTCTACCTGACATGTAGCTCTTCCTGGCTTGCAGCTCTACCTGGCTTACAGCTCTACCTGACTTGCTGCTCTACCTGGCTTACAGCTCTACCTGGCTTGCAGCTCTACCTGGCATGCAGCTCTGCCTGGCTTGCAGCTCTACCTTGCTTGCAGCTCTACCTGACTTGCTGCTCTACCCGGCTTGCAGCTCTACCTGGTTTTCAGCTCTTCCTGGCTGCAGCTCTACCTGGCTTGCAGCTCTACTTGTCATGCAGCTCTATCTGGCTTGCAGCTCTACCTGGCTTGCAGCTTTACCTAACTTGCTGCTCTACCTGGCTTGCAGCTCTACCTGTCATGCAGCTCTACCTGGCTTGCAGCTCTACCTGTCTTGCAGCTCTACCTGTCATGCAGCTCTACCTGGCTCCACCTGGCTTGCAGCTCTAACTGGCTTGCAGCTCTACCTGGATTGCAGCTCTCCCTTGCTTGTAGCTCTACCTGGCTTGTAGCTCTACCTGGCTTGCAGCCCTACCTGACTTGCTGCTCTACCTGGCTTGCAGCTCTCTCTGGCTTGAAGCTCTACCTGGCTTGCAGCTCTACCTGGCTTGAAGCTCTTTTATTTACTCAATGGTTTTACAGACTTACGTTGCGAGTTCCTACCTTCATTTTTATTGTTATGAGACATGCAACTGGGAGTTTAAGCCATCTGTGGGACACCGAGTGGCCAGTGATTGACAGGAGTGACACAGGTGTGTAATTACTGATTTCTGCTCTGCTCTTCTTTTTGTGAACAGTGACTACATTTGTCTCTTTCCACAGAGAAGGCCATTTACTAGGCAGTGCTGAATGATGCAAGTTAGAGGTGCTGCTAGCTGGTCTGCACATCTCAGCAATCTTGGGCTCAACTTGTCTGAGCCTACAACCTTTTCTTGGTCAAGCGATTTAAAAAGATGCACTTCCTCCTGCCTTATTGTCACCACTGACAGTTTTGACAAAGTTCTTGCAGCTAGCCAAGGAGGGTCCCTTGCTGGATCAGGAACTTGCATTTTGGTAGCAAAGTATTCGGCAAAGAGGTCCGCTTTCTCTTGACTACTAGTAGAGGTGGTCCCATCCTGTCGATTTAGAGGTGGAATGAGTTCATCAGGCAGATAACCTTGTCTGTTATTGACCAGGGACCATCAGGTTTTAGAGCCCACTCTACCTGACGCTAGCTTTCTTTTTGTGTCCACTTCCCATTTAGAGATGGCCCACTTTTGAACTTCACCCATATGCCTACAGGCTTGCCTGTGCAAGTTCCTGTTATAGGTAGTAGGATGTCTCTTATACCTTCGCCAAGCCTTGTACTTAGCAGTAGCAGCCTCTCTACAAGGAAAGACGAACCAAGGCTGATCTGTAGGCTTCGTCACATACTGCCGGGATGTGTTCTTGTTGTAGATTAAGTATGTGTCCAGTGAAGGCATTCACTTGGTTGTCAACATCCCCTTGGAGAAGAGCATTCCAATCGGTGGTGGCGAGCTCAGAGCAAAGGGCTGGCCAATTACCTCTTTCCCATAGCCAGGTTGTGCGTGTGGACTCCTTACCTCGTTCTGTTGGGATCTTCAGTGTCGTAAAAACAGCCTTGTGGTCAGTCGATCCAACATAGCCGAGGGGTTGACAAGTGACTATACCTTCTGCCAGATCACTCACTACTGGGTCAATGGAGGAGTCAGAGAAGTGAGTAGGGAAATCAACAAAGTTTCTCATGTCAAACACCGCAAGGTCATCAAAGTCCCTCTGTATAAAATGTTGGTTCAGGTCACCAACAATTATGACATGTTGACAGTTGTGTTGGAGCAGAAGGGAGTCCACATTTTCCATTAGGAAGTTGATGGGGTCTGCATGTTGCCACTGAGGTCTGTACATTGCACATACTAGTACAAAGGTACTAGTGTTTATGCATAGCTTGAAGAACATCATTTCAAGATGAGTAGGGATGGCAACATCAATGTGCTGGTCATGTACACTTTTAGAGATGCAAACAGCAACACCTCCTCCTTGCCCTTGCCTGTCTCTTCTCATCCATGAGGTGTAGCCAGCAATTCTTGCAAAATTTTCTAGAGTCTTGACGTCCAAAAATGTTTCAACAACAGCTATCATGTCGAGACGTCGAGTGTTCACAAAACTGTGTGAGATCTCCAACATTGGTAATGAAACCTCTTATGTTCGCCGACAGGATGCTGATAGACTGACTCCTCATGATATGTTCATTTTGAGGTGGTGGGTGTGTAAGGTGTGTAAGGTGCCTGCCCTTGAGAGAGGTAGGGCACCGAGGCAGCTGCTGGGATGTAGGTCTGGGGTCTTGTATAAGGCACAATACCACCTGCTGGGCTGAGATAGGAGTAGGTGAGTGGGTGACGTGTGAGTGTGTTCACCAATTCAGAGATCCTGCTGGCTTGTTCCGAGAACAGGTCTCTAAACAGGTGGTTCTGTCTTTCAAGTTTCTTTTTCTTGCGACACTGGTCCTCCTGATGTTCCCTCTTGTGGCAGTAATTACACCTGGTATCTCGCAGGCAGTTGTTAGTGGTGTGCCCCCTCCGGTGACAGCGAGAGCACTGCCTAGGTGCCTGGGAGGGTGGACTCCTATTTGTTGCACCTCTTGTGTTTCGCTGCTGATAATCTCTTTCTTTCTCTCTCCTATCTCTCTCTCTCTCTCTCTCTCTCTCTCTCTCTCTCTCTCTCTCTCTCTCTCTCTCTCTCTCTCTCGCTCTCTTCTCTCTCAGAAATTAGGAATGTATCGTATCTAATATCTGTGTTATGGTGTTAGTGGTTGGCGATCGGAATAGATTCTAAGCAAATTCGCTTCCGTCGTCTCCTTCCTTAATAGCGAGTTTGTCATTAGCGAGGTGAAGGTAATATCAGGACCAGAGAAGAACATCCCACGTAAAAACTTAGTTGATTAAACCTACTGAATTACTGTGGCTGTAACATAAGTATTACTTTGCTGTGAAACATTGAAATTATATGCAAAGTTCCAGTGAGCCAAGTAAATATTCAAAATAATAAATTTACAAGTAGTAACTCACCCTAAACTTGACAGCCTTAGTAATGCTGGGGCGGCAGGTGAGGAGAGGACCATAACAACAGCCACCACACTGCTCCAGCCTGACACAGGTGGGGAAGAACATTGTACCGCCCTCCGCCGGCAGCTCCAGAGCAACAGTCGTCAGCTCAGGCTTACAAGTGGCCATTGTCGCCATCTCTGGCACATCTGACGGTCGATAAGTGTGATAAAATAATGGTGATGGTGGATGGTAAAGGTGAGTGTTCAGTTACCATTTTGTCCTAGGCACATGTCGATTAGACACTAGGCCTGTTGTGTATGCGTATCTGTGTACTCACCTAATTCGCAGTGAGTAGGATTCGAACCTACCCGGGAAGATCCCATCTGATTTCTAGTCAGACGCCTTAACCACTCGGCCATAACTGTATGTGTATGTGTGTGTATGTGTGTGTATGTGTATGTGTGTGTATGTGTGTGTATGTATGTGTATGTGTGTGTATGTGTGTGTATGTGTGTGTATGTGTATGTGTGTGTATGTGTGTGTATGTGTATGTGTGTGTATGTGTGTGTATGTGTGTGTATGTGTATGTATGTGTGTGTATGTGTGTGTATGTATGTGTGTGTATGTGTGTGTATGTGTGTGTGTGTGTGTGTATGTGTATGTATGTGTATGTGTGTGTATGTGTGTGTATGTGTGTGTATGTGTGTGTATGTGTGTGTATGTGTATGTGTGTGTATGTGTGTGTATGTGTGTGTATGTGTATGTATGTGTATGTGTGTGTATGTGTGTGTATGTGTGTGTATGTGTGTGTATGTGTGTGTATGTGTATGTGTGTGTATGTGTGTGTATGTGTATGTATGTGTATGTGTGTGTATGTGTGTGTATGTGTGTGTATGTGTGTGTATGTGTGTGTATGTGTGTGTATATGTGTGTGTGTGTGTGTTAGTTACCATTTTGTCCTAGGCACATGTCAATTAGACACTAGGCCTGTTGTATATACGTGTGTGTGTGTGTATGTGTATGTGTATGTAAGGAAACACTTCGAAATGTTTCTGCCCCACCGGGAATTGTGTGTGTGTGTGTGTGTACTCACCTAGTTGTTGTTGCAGGGGTCGAGACATAGTTCCTCGAGACATAGTTGCCTCTTCACTGGCCGCTACTGGGTCACTCTCCCTGCTCCATGAGCTTTATCATACCTCTTCTTAAAGCTATGTATGAAACCTGCCTCCACTACATCGCTTCCTAAACTATTCCACTTCCCGACCACTCTGTGACTGAAAAAATACTTCCTGATATCCCTGTGATTCATCTGAGTCTTCAACTTCCAACTGTGTCCCCTTGTTGCCGTGTCCCATCTCTGGAACATTCTGTCCCTGTCCACCTTGTCAATTACTGTGTGTGTATATATGTGCGTGTGCGTACTCACCTAATTGTACTCACCTAATTGTGGTTGCAGGGGTCGAGACTCAGCTCCTGGCCCCGCCTCTTCGCTGTCCGCTACTGGGTCGCTGCTCTCCCTGCTCCATGAGCTTTATCATACCTTATCTTAAAACTATGTATGGTTCCCACCTCCACTATATCGTTCGCTAGACTATTCCACTTCCTGACTACTCTGTGGCTGAGGAAATGCTTCCTAACATCCCTGTGACTCATCTGAGTCTTCAGCTTCCAATTAAGCCCTCTTGTTTCTGTGTTCCCTCTCTGCAACATCCTGTCACTATCTACCTTATCGATTCCCCGCAGTATTTTGTATGTCGTTACGTCTCCTCTAACCCTTCTGTCGTCCAGTGTTGTTAGTCCTATTTCCCTCAACCTTTCTTCATAGGACAGACCCCTGAGTTGTGGCACTAACCTTGTCGCAAACCTTTGCACTTTCTCAAGTTTCTTTACGTGCTTAACCAGGTGTGGGTTCCAGACTGGTGCTGCATACTTTAGTATAGGCCTGACGTACACGATGCACAGTGTCTTGAACGATTCCTTGCTAAGGTAACGGAACACTAATCTTAAGTTTGCCATTCGCCCATATGCTGCCGCCGTTATCTGGTTGATGTGTGCTTCCGGAGACGTGCTTGGTGTTATACTCACCCCAAGGTCTTTCTCCTTTGACGAGGTTTGTAGCCTTTTTCCACCTAGTCTGTACTCTGTCAGCGGTCTTCTTTGCCCTTCACCGATCTTCATGACTTTGCATTTGGTGGGATTAAATTCGAGAAGTCAGTTGCTAGACCAGATGTCAAGCTTATCCAGGTCTCTTTGAAGTCCTGCTTGGTCCTCATCCGATTTGATTCTCCTCATTAATTTCACATCATCTGCGAACAGAGACATTTCTGAGTCTATCTCGTCCGTCATGTCATTCACATATACCAAGAATAGCATTGGTCCTAGCACTGACCCCTGCGGTACCCCGCTCGTCACAGGCGCCCACTGTGATACCTCATCATGCACCATGACCCGTTGTTGCCTCCCTGTGAGGTATTCCCTGATCCATTCCAGTGTCCTTCCTGTTATACACGCTTGGTCTTCCAGTTTCTTTACTAATCTCATATGAGGAACTGTGTCGAAGGCTTTCCTGCAGTCCATGAAAATGCAATCAACCCACCCTTCTCTCACTTGTCTTTCCTCTGTTACTTTGTCATAGAACTCCAGGAGGTTTGTTACAGAGGATTTGCCTTCCCTGAATCCGTGCTGTCTGGCGTTGATTATCTTGTGCCTTTACAGATGCTCCACCATTCTTTTCCTCATGATTTTCTCCAAGAGTTTGCACACTATACACGTAAGTGACACCGGTCTATAGTTTAGTGCCTCTTTTCCATACCTCAGGTAGCTGCCCAGTTTCAAGGGATGTGTTGAATATTATGGTAAGTGGCACACTCAGTACCTCAGCTCCCTCCCGAAGGACCCACGGGGAGATATTGTCCGGACCCATCGCTTTTGAGGTATCAAGGTTACTGAGTAACTGCTTCACCTCCTCCTCAGTTGTGTGTATTCCCTCCAGCACTTGATACATTCCTTGTTGGTGATGCACCCAGCTGCCTTCCTGCCTCCACTGTGAATACTTCTTTAAACCTCGAGTTGAGCTCCTCACATACCTCTTGGTCGTTTCTTGTGAGTTCCCCATCTTCTCTCCTCAGCCTTATCACCTGGCCCTTGACTGTTGTCTTCCTTCTGATGTGACTGTACATCAGTTTCAGGTCAGACTTGACTTTCGATGCTATGTCATTTTCATACTGTTTCTGGGCCTCCCTCCGTACCTGTGTGTACTCGTTTCTAGCTCTGCGACTAATCTCTTTGTTTACTTGGGTTCTTTGTCTTCTGTACCTTTTCCATTCTGTGACACTCTGAGTCTTTGCCTCCATGCACCTTTGGTTAAACCAGGGGCTCTTTCTGGCCTTCCCATTTAATCTTCTTCCTTTGGGTATAAACCGTCCCTCTGCCTCCTTGCACTTTGTCGCTACGTATTCCATCATTTCATTTACTGACTGTCCTTCCATTTCCCTTTCCCACTGAACCTCCTGCAGGAAATTCCTCATTCCCATATAGTCCCCTCTTTTAAAGTCTGGTTTGTCTCTTTCAGTACCGTTTTCCCTCTCCACCTGTAACTCTACTATGTACTCGAAGCTCAGCACCATATAGTCACTGGCTCCCAGGGGGCTCTCGTGTGTTATGTCCTCAATGTCTGAGCTGCTCAGGGTGAATACAAGGTCCAGCCTTGCTGGTTCGTCCTTTGCTCTCTCTCTGGTCGTGTCCCTGACATGTTGGTGCATCAGGTTTTCCATTAACACGTCCATCATCTTGGCTCTCCATGTTTCAGGACCCCCACGTGGTTCCTGGTTCTCCCAGTCGATCTCCCTGTGGTTGAAATCACCCATGACCAGTAACTTTGCTCTGCTCATGTGTGTGTGTGTGTGTGTGTCTGTGTGTGTGTGTCTGTGTGTATGTGTGTGTATATGTGCGTGTGCGTGTACTCACCTAATTGTGGTTGCAGGGGTCGATACTCAGCTCCTGGCCCCGCCTCTTCGCTGTCCGCTACTGGGCCTCTGCTCTCCCTGCTCCATGAGCTTTATCATACCTTGTCTTAAAACTATGTATGGTTCCTGCCTCCACTATATCTTTCTCTAGACTATTCCACTTCCTGACTACTCTGTGGCTGAAGAAATGCTTCCTAACATCCCTTTGACTCATCTGAGTCTTCAGCTTCCAGTTGTGTCCCCTTGTTTCTGTGTTCACTCTCTGGAACATCCTGTCACTGTCTACCTTGTCGTACAATATGGGCCTGACGTGTGTACTCACCTAGTTGTACTCACCTAGTTGTTGTTGCAGGGGTCGAGTCAAAGCTCCTGGCCCCGCCTCTTCACTGGCCGCTACTGGGTCACTCTCCCTGCGCCATGAGCTTTATCATACCTCTGCTTAAAGCTATGTATAGAGCCTGCCTCCACTACATCGCTTCCTAAACTATTCCATTTCCCGACAACTCTGTGACTGAAGAAATACTTCCTAACATCTCTGTGATTCATCTGAGTCTTCAACTTCCATCTGTGTCCCCTTGTTGTTGTGTCCCATCTCTGGAACATTCTGTCTCTGTCCACTTTGTCAATTCCTCTCAGTATCTTATATGTTGTTATCATGTCCCCCCTATCTCTCCTGTCCTCCAGTGTCGTCAGGTCGATTTTCCTTAACCTCCCCTCGTAGGACATACCCTTAGCTCGGGACTAGTTTTGTTGCAAACCTTTGCACTTTCTCGAGCTTCTTCACATGCTTGGCTAGGTGTGGGTTCCAAACTGGTGCTGCATACTCCAGTATGGGCCTAACGTACACAGTGTACAGGGTTCTGAACGATTCTTTTTTAGATGTCGGAATGCTGTTCTTAGGTTTGCTAGACGCCCATATGATGCAGCAGTTATTTGGTTGATGTGCGCCTCAGGAGATGTTCCTGGTGTTATACTCACCCCAAGATCTTTTTCCTTGATTGAGGTTTGCAGTCTCTGGCCCCCTAGGTTGTACTCCGTCTGCGGTCTTCTTTGCCCTTCCCCAATCTTCATGACTTTGCACTTGGTGGGGTTGAACTCCAGGAGCCAGTTTCTGGACCAGGCTTGCAGCCTGTCCAGATCCCTTTGTAGTTCTGCCTGGTCCTCGTCCGATTGAATTCTTCTCATCAACTTCACATCATCTGCAAACAGGGACACTTCGGAGTCTATTCCTTCCGTCATGTCGTTCACAAATACCAGAAACAGCACTGGTCCCAGGACTGACCCCTGTGGAACCCCGCTCGTCACCGGCGCCCACTCTGACACCTCGCCACGTACCATGACTCGCTGCTGTCTTCCTGACAGGTATTCCCTGATCCAATGTAGTGCCTTCCCTGTTACCACTGCCTGGTCCTCCAGCTTCTGCACTAATCTCTTGTGTGGAACTGTGTCAAACGCCTTCTTACAATCCAAGAATACGCAATCTACCCACCCCTCTATTGCGCCCCTTGAACTGGGCCTCAATGTATATAATGTATATTTCCATTTTATATAATTTTATATTGCGAATATTCTCGATTATAGCTAAATCGTTAATATTTTGCTTTATATTATTATTAGATTATCATTTGTATTTATTTACTTTAGGTAGGATGTAATATTTTATGATGTGCTCGAGAGTGTGTAGTAACTGCCTTGGTGTTGGCAAACGACTGTTACGCTGCCTGTGAGGAAAAAGTCCATAGATAGGAGTGATGAAAGTGTGAAGGTATGTAGAGTGATGGTTGAGTGGTAGTTTGCTGGTTAAGGTGGGGTGAGTGTCTCGCTGCTGCTATACCCCCCCCTTTTTCACCCGGTGAGAAGTGTAATGCTAGGCTTCGGATGCCGGTTGAAATCACTTGACTGACGACGCTCGATCCCACTGTAAGTACTTCACGGCTGCTCGTATCTTCATTATGTGTGTAAGAGCTTCACTCTAATTATTTTTGGAGCTTCACTCATGTTTAAAAACTTTCACTTCTGCTATGTCCTGCCTTGGTTTAGTAGAGTAAATTATTACAGTTCGCCATTTCTTTTAAAGGCCTTATGCCTACTATGTAAATTAATGCTAGAGTGGTGAGTAATTATTGTGGTTTCCTTCACAGTCCTCTGTGTCCGCTCGGATCATCGGATTCAAGGCTGAGTGGGGGCCGGTGTACTCAACTATTGAGAAACAGAGCAACGAACACGATTTCTGCATTACCACCAGTAGTACCCCAGGACAATATAAACATCAGGCAACTGGACGTCACTAGGGGCCAACTTTCAACTGAGTCCCTTACATCATATGTGACATTGTAACAGTTTTGGAAGACTGTTGGATTTGTGGTAAAACTAGAGGCAACAACAACAACAACACTACTACTACCACCACCACGGAGTTCTCTCTTGAGATTCATTGCTTCAGTGATACGTCCACAGCTGTAAATATTTAGCTTTGAATCATATACATCTTTTTTTTTTTCATTTTTCTTAATATAGGTTTATTCTAATCATATTTTCGTATTTATTATTTCAATTGCATTCTATTAAAATAAAGTGTTTATTTTTTTTTGTTATTAGTCTTTTTCTATTATTCTTTTCCTGAGAAGATTGGCGACAACCTTCACACTGCCGGCGTCTAGTTGCGGGGGGGGGGGGAGTCAGTCTCTGGACACACCTGAGCTGGGTGGTTGTTCCTCCTTCCTCTCTCTCTCTCTGGCCTGCTGACCTCGTCGAGTCAACACCTCACTCCATTGCTTCTTGTTTTCTCGACATTAGACTCTGTTGGGTAGAGTATGCATTCGTGGGTGAGGCGAATCATACTTCTCAGAACTCTTTGTAACTCTGTTCACAGAGAATAGACTAGACAGTGATTATTCGACTTTGTTCTGGGTTGTGTGTCACTTCGACACTTTGAAAACTCAGGTCTCAAGCTCTAGCTCTGGACCTACTTCGATAAGGCATCTGTGCACCGCCACAGTTTGGGATTGTTTATGCTGAACCTAGTTTCAGTAGTAAGGGAGTTTTATGACTGTTTTGGAGGATCTACTGATGGTCCCCAGTTAGGGTCGATTTTCTATCTCCTTGTTCCTGACGCTGTGTTGATGTTGCTTGTTATAGTGCTGTTCTGCGAAGTGGTCATTTTACTAGACAATCAAGTTGTTCTGGTTGTCAATTTGTTAGTACAGCTAGTTTAAGAGAAGTTGTTCTGTCGTACACTGGTTGAGTCGAGTCATAGTTACCGGGAGCACACTCGTACACACATTTATTATTATTTGTATATATTATTGTTATTACTGACATTGTACCTGATGGTACTGGAGTCATTGAGTCATTTATATATTTGTGCCCTCAGCACAGACTTATTGTATATGAGAGCAGTGTAGGAGCTACCCTCCTAAGTATCCTATTTGATATCTTAATTAATATCTTTATATTTGATTTACTTTGCTACCCTAGATTTTCTCACTTTGTTAATAAATCTTTAAATCATTTACTTTGGTTAGTACCCTATCAGTTGCAATCCCCTTAATCTATATAATATGTCGGATAACTGAACCAGGATACTGACTTTGTTGCAAAAGCCCAGTAACAGGCTGGATGGTAGAAGGGCTTTCCTTTCTAGTGTTCACTGGAGATATCTATTATTAATAGATATCGTGTCATTTTGTAACACCCTCTCTCTCTCTTGCCTTATTGCTGTCACCCTGTCGTAGAACTCCAGTAGGTTTGTGACAGGATTTCCCGTCCCTGAAACCGTGTTGGCCGTTGTTAAGCTCATTCCTTTCTAGGTGCTCAACCACTCTTCTCTTCTCCTGACTATCTTCTCCATGACCTTGCATACTATACATGTCAGTGACACTGGTCTGTAGTTTAGTGCTACGTTCCTGTCTCCTTTTTTAAAAATTGGAACTACATTTGCTGTCTTCCATACCTCAGGTAGTTGCCCTGTTTCGATAGACGTGTTGAAGATCGTTGTTAGAGGTACACATAGCTCCTCTGCTCCCTCTCTCAGGACCCATGGAGAGATGTTATCTGGCCCCATCGCCTTTGAGGTATCTAGCTCGCTTAGTAGCCTCTTCACTTCCTCCTCATTTGTGTGTATTGTGTCCAGCACTTGATGGTGTACCCTACCTCTCCGCCTTTCTGGAGGCCCTTCTATCTCCTCTGTGAACACCTCTTTGAATCTCATGTTGAGCTCCTCACACACTTCCCGGTCATTTCTTGTGACCTTCCCTCCTTCCTTCCTCAGCCTGATCACCTGGTCCTTGACTGTTGTTCTCCTCCTGATGTGGCTGTACAGCAGCTTTGGGTCAGATTTGGCTTTCGCTGCTATGTCATTCTCGTACTGTCTTTGGGCCTCCCTTCTGATCTGTGCATATTCATTTACGGCTCTACGACTGCTCTCCTTATTCTCCGGGGTTCTTTGCCTTCTGTACCTCTTCCATTCCCTTGCACACTTGGTTTTGGCTTCCCTGCACCTTTGGGTGAACCATGGGCTCATCCTGTCTTTTTCGCTTCTCCTGTTACCCTTGGGTATAAACCTCTCCTCAGCTTCCTTGCAAATTGTTGTCATATATTCCATCATCTCGTCTACTGACTTCCCTGCCATCTCTCTGTCCCACTGAACTCCGTCCGTGTGTGTGTGTGTGTGTGTGTGTGTACTCACCTAATTCACCCAATTGTGGTTGCAGAAGTCGAGACTCAGCTCCTGGCCCCGCCTCTTCACTGACTGCTACTAGGTCCTCTCTCTCCCTGCTCCATGAGCTTTATTATACCTCGTCTTAGAGCTATGTATGGTTCCTGCCTCCACTACATCACTTGCCAGACTTTTACTATTCCACTTCCTGACAACTCTGTGACTGAAGAAATACTTCCTAACATCCCTTTGACTCAGCTGAGTCTTCAACTTCCAATTGTGACCCCTTGTTTCTATCCCATCTCTGGAACATCCTGTCTCTGTCCACCTTATCTATTCCTCGCAGTATTTTATATGTCGTTATCATGTCTCCCCTAACCCTCCTGTCCTCCAGTGTCGTCAGGCCTATTTCCCTTAACCTTTCTTCGTAGGACATTTATCTTAGCTCTGGAACTAGTCTTGTTGCAAACCTTTGCACTTTCTCTAATTTCTTGACGTCCTTATGGCCTGACGTACAAGTTGTGACTCGGATGAGTCACAGGGATGTTAGGAAGTATTTATACAGCTATAGAATTGTCAGGAAGTGGAATAGTCTGGAAAGTGAGGTAGTGGAGGCAGGTATCATCCATAGCTTTAAGAAGAGGTATGATAAAGCTTATGTTTGTGTGTGTGTGTGTGTGTGTGTGTTTATGTGTGTGTGTTTACTCACCTATTTGTACTCATCTATTTGTAGTTGCAGAGGTCGAGTCACAGCTCCTGGCCCTGCCTCTTCCCTGGTCGCTACTAGGTCCACTGTCTCCCTGCTTGGCGAGCTTCATCGTGCTTCTTCTTAAAGCTATGCAATGCTCCTGCCTCCACTCTATCACTCTCCAGATTATTCCACTTCCTGACAACTCTAAGACTGAAGAAATACTTCCTAACATCCTTATGACTCATCTAAGTTTTCATGGTATTAAAATGATTGGCCTTCCAGACCGATGAAATGTGGTCTTGCTGGGCTACTGATGGATGTTTACCATCTAGTTAGTGATAGGAGGGAGGCAGTCAAACTAGTTCCCTGGTGTAGCTCTACAAGCGGAGGTCTTATCTGTCCACTTGACGTAGGAGCTAAGTCCCAGATGTAAAAATACCTTGTTGGTGTAATTAGTCAACAACGTAACACACGCTCCATGAACCTCGACCATATAATTTTTCTTTGTGAAAGATAGGAGAGACAAGGAAGATATAGAAGGGGTTAGTATGAGCTGTACAAAGGGAATGTTTCTGCTACATTAGGAAGGTACGATAAGAAAGGCTGCTTCCCACTTGATATTCAGGATTACCTTGTGAGTACAAAGTCGATATTTCCCATTTATTTACTCTCTCAATATGTTCCCTGCTTTCTTTACCTTCATATAATTCAGTGACTTCCAGTCAGTTGTGTGTAACTGACTTATTTATTGAATACTCTTACTTCATCAATATTTATATAGAGATAAATGTCTTTGATGAAACACTTAATATTTCAGAAATGTTCTTTAACAGAAGTACATTTTAAAGACCCAGAGTAATAAATCCTACCCCTCTGATATATATAATTTGTTTCAGTGATGGTGAAGTGTGAGCATGTGGAGTACCACTCACACAGCAAACACAAGCCTCCAGGTCACTCCAGCAACCTCGAGTACCATTCACACAGCAACCAAGCCTCCAGGTCACTCCAGCAACCTCGAGTACCAATCACACAACAAACACAAGCCTCCAGGTCACTCCAGTAACCTTGAGTACCACTCACACAGCAACCAAGCCTCCAGCTCAATCCAGCAACATCGAGTACAACTCACACAGCAAACCCAAGCCTCCAGGTCACTCCAGCAACCTCGAGTACCACTCACACAGCAAACAAGCCTCCAGGTCACTCCAGCAATCTCGAGTACCACTCACACAGCAACCACAAGCCTCCAGCTCACTCCAGCAACCTCGAGTACCACTCACACAGCAAACAAGCCTCCAGGTCACTCCAGCAATCTCGAGTACCACTCACACAGCAAACACAAGCCTCCAGCTCACTCCAGCAACCTCGAGTACCACTCACACAGCAAACACAAGCCTCCAGGTCACTCCAGCAACCTCGAGTACCACTCGCACAGCAACCAAGCCTCCAGGTCACTCCAGCAACCTCGAGTACCACTCACACAGCAAACACAAGCCCAGGTCACTCCAGCAACCTCGAGTACCACTCACACAGCAACCAAGCCTCCAGGTCACTCCAGCAACCTCGAGTACCACTCACTCAACAAACACAAACCTCCAGCTCACTCCAGCAACCTCGAGTACCACTCACACAGCAACCATGCCTCCAGGTCACTCCAGCAACCTCGAGTACCACTCACGCAGCAAACAAGCCTCCAGGTCACTCCAGCAATCTCGAGTACCACTCACACAGCAAACACAAGCCTCCAGCTCACTCCAGCAACCTCGAGTACAACTCACACAGCAACCAAGCCTCCAGGTCACTCCAGCAACCTCGAGTACCACTCACTCAGCAAACACAAACCTCCAGCTCACTCCAGCAACCTCGAGTACCACTCACACAGCAACCAAGCCTCCAGGTCACTCCAGCAACCTCGAGTACCACTCACACAGCAAACAAGCCTCCAGGTCACTCCAGCAACCTCGAGTACCACTCACACAGCAACCAAGCCTCCAGGTCACTCCAGCAACCTCGAGTACCACTCACACAGCAACCAAGCCTCCAGGTCACTCCAGCAACCTCGAGTACCACTCACACAGCAAACACAAGCCTCCAGCTCACTCCAGCAACCTCGAGTACCACTCACACACCAAACACAAGCCTCCAGGTCACTCCAGCAACCTCGAGTACCACTCACAAAGCAAACACAAGCCTCCAGCTCACTCCAGCACCCTCGAGTACCTCTCACACAGCAAACACAAGCCTCCAGCTCACTCCAGCAACCTCAAGTGCCACTCACACAGCAAACACAAGCCTCCAGCTCACTCCAGCAACCTCGAGTACCACTCACACAGCAAACACAAGCCTCCAGCTCACTCCAGCAACCTCGAAGACCATCACACAGCAAACCAAGCCTCCAGGTCACTCCAGCAACCTCGAGTACCACTCACACAACAAACACAAGCCTCCAGGTCACTCCAGTAACCTTGAGTACCACTCACACAGCAACCAAGCCTCCAGCTCACTCCAGCAACATCGAGTACCACTCACACAGCAAACCAAAGCCTCCAGGTCACTCCAGCAACCTCGAGTACCATTCACAAAGCAAACACAAGCCTCCAGGTCACTCCAGCAACCTCGAGTACAACTCACACAGCAAACACAAGCCTCCAGCTCACTCCAGCAACCTCGAGTACCACTCACACAGCAAACACAAGCCTCCAGCTCACTCCAGCACCCTCGAGTACCTCTCACACAGCAAACACAAGCCTCCAGCTCACTCCAGCAACCTCAAGTGCCACTCACACAGCAAACACAAGCCTCCAGCTCACTCCAGCAACCTCGAGTACCACTCACACAGCAAACACAAGCCTCCAGCTCACTCCAGCAACCTCGAGTACCAATCACACAGCAACCAAGCCTCCAGGTCACTCCAGCAACCTCGAGTACCACTCACACAACAAACACAAGCCTCCAGGTCACTCCAGTAACCTTGAGTACCACTCACACAGCAAACAAGCCTTCAGCTCATTCCAGCAACCTCGAGTACCACTCACACAGCAAACACAAGCCTCCAGGTCCTCCAGCAACCTGAGTACCACTCACACAGCAACAAGCCTTCCAGGTCACCCAGTAACCTCGAGTACCACTCACACAGCAAACACAAACCTCCAGCTCACTCCAGCAACCTCGAGTACCACTCACACAGGAAACAAGCCTCCAGGTCACTCCAGCAACCTCGAGTACCACTCACACAGCAAACAAGCCTCCAGGTCACTCCAGCAACCTCGAGTACCACTCACACAGCAACCAAGCCTCCAGGTCACTCCAGCAACCTCGAGTACCACTCACACAACAAACAAGCCTCCAGGTCACTCCAGCAATCTCGAGTACCACTCACACAGCAAACACAAGCCTCCAGCTCACTCCAGCAACCTCGAGTACCACTCACACACCAAACACAAGCCTCCAGGTCACTCCAGCAACCTCGACTACCACTCACAAAGCAAACACAAGCCTCCAGCTCACTCCAGCAACCTCGAGTACAACTCACACAGCAAACACAAGCCTCCAGCTCACTCCAACACCCTCGAGTACCACTCACACAGCAAACACAAGCCTCCAGCTCACTCCAGCAACTTCGAGTGCCACTCACACAGCAAACACAAGCCTCCAGCTCACTCCAGCAACCTCGAGTACCACTCACACAGCAAACACAAGCCTCCAGCTCACTCCAGCAACATCGAGTACCACTCACACAGCAAACCAAAGCCTCCAGGTCACTCCAGCAACCTCGAGTACCACTCACACAGCAAACAAGCCTCCAGGTCACTCCAGCAACCTCGAGTACCACTCACACAGCAAACACAAGCCTCCAGCTCACTCCAGCAACCTCGAGTACCACTCACACAGCAAACACAAGCCTCCAGCTCACTCCAGCAACGTCGAGTACCACTCACACATCAAACACAAGCCTCCAGCTCACTCCAGCAACATCGAGTACCACTCACACAGCAAACACAAGCCTCCAGGTCACTCCAGCAACCTAGAGTACCACTCACACAGCAAACACAAGCCTCCAGCTCACTCCAGCAACCTCGAGTACCACTCACTCAGCAAACACAAGCCTCCAGCTCACTCCAGCAACCTCGAGTACCACTCACACAGCAAACACAAGCCTCCAGCTCACTCCACCAACCTCGAGTACCACTCACACAGCAAACACAAGCCTCCAGCAACCTCGAGTACCACTCACACATCAAACACAAGCCTCCAGCTCACTCCAGCAACCTCGAGTACCACTCACACAGCAAACACAAGCCTCCAGGTCACTCCAGCAACCTCGAGTACCACTCACCGCATCAATCCTACACTGCTGCAACTATTTTATTTGTACTTCAGTAACACACACCCACACCTTCATAACATACATTCTTCTTCACTACAGACGTTTAGTGAATGAATAAAAAGGAGATGCCAAATTCTTGCTATAACTGATAAAAAGTGTTACTGCTCTCGGTGACAAGGAGAGATAGAAATACCATGCATCGAGTTCAACAATAATCTCAATAATGTTTAACATAGTAAATGACCAAGTATTGAACAGGTGTAATAAGGACTAACGAATAGCACTTACCCGGTGTGAATGAAGACCTTAACAAGAGAGTTTGGTTAACAAAGCTGTCAGCAGGCAGAGGCAAGTCAAACATCCCCAGGAACTCTGAGATGTTAGAGATGTTGTTAAGGCGAATCAGGTTCTCCATGTCCAGCTGCCAAGGAAGAGTAATATAATACTTGAGAATGGGAGGACGAGGCAGGTGGTCAACCTGATGCTTAGTAATAATAATAATAATAATAATAATAATAATAATAATAATATAATAATAATAATAATAACAATAATAATAATAATAATAATAATTTATTTAGACATGATACAATGTTGAGCTACATAGTTAGATATAAATGAGGTGTACATACCAAAAGCCCCTAATATGCTGAGCATTGTGGGCAATCTTAAGATTAACTAACAGTAGAATACATGGTAAAAAATTATGGTTGATAATTTACAAAATAAGTATAGTTCTGTATCTAAGTTGTAAAATTTGAATATAAGTTGAACATAATAATTTATCAATTGCAGCAATGCAATTATCTGAATGAGATCAAACAAATTAAAACAATTAGTTGTATTGCAATTACAGTTTATATGGTCATTACATAAGTTACACAGAGTACACGAGAGTGAATTATTTTATTTGTTGATGTTATAGAAATAGTTAGCTCAGTGTGCATTATTTATAGCAGGTTTTTTACATTTAAGTGAGTAATCAACTTTGTTGGGTATTGTGCACTTAGGTTTGAGTGAGAAGGTGGTTTTTAACATCATTTTGAATTGAGGTACAGGCAGGGTTTCTTTGGCAATCACAGGTAATGAATTCCAAATTTTCGGGCCTTTTATATGCATTGAGTTTTTGCATAGTGTTAGATGGACACGGGGAACATCGAGGAGTGATCTGTGTCTAGTGTTATGGTCATGTGTCCTGTTAAAGTTGGTAAGGAGAAGTTTGAGTGGTGGGTTAATATTTGCATAGAGTGTTCTATGTATGTAATAGGCACAGTAAAAAGTATGAATGTCTTGTATGGTGAGTAAGTTTAGGTTTTTGAATATTGGTGGAGTATGTTGTCTGGAGTGTGAATGTGTTATCATTCTAACTGCTGCCTTTTGTTGTGTTATTAATGGTCTGAGATGAGTTATTGATG
>WNWK01032016.1:0-22234 GCA_009830355.1 Cherax destructor
ACCAGGGACTCCAGTATCACCAGTTGGTGTACGGTTCTGCCGGGGTCCACCAGTCGAGCTACACGACACAGTACTCCTTGATTGACCACTAAGTCTGTCAGCGGAACAGGCGACTTGACCCGCGGGCCAACGTCCTCCTTGGTCAGGAATCGAAGGACTGGTGACCACACCGGGTCCTGCCGTTGGGATCTCTCTAGGTCCTCGATAGAGAACGAGTTGTCTACACTGACAAAGGCTATATGCTTCGACAAGGCATCAGCCACGACATTTTGCTTACCTGGAACGTAGCAGACTTCAGGGTTGTAGTCGTTAAAGGTGAGAGACCACCGAGCATGCTTTCCAGAGAGATTCTTGTTTGCAAAAAGGGATAATAACGGCAGATGATCCGTGTAAATCTTGATAGGATACTGGTAAATAATGTCTCTGAAGTGGTTGAAAGCCCAGACGATGGCTAAGGCTTCTAGCTCTGTGACTGAGTAATTGACTTCAGCTTTGGTAAGAACACACACACACACACACAACATACACACACACACATACACACACACACATACACACGCCCCGATGGCATGGTGGCTACCCTCTTGCTTCACGCACGGAGGGCCCGGGTTTAATTCCCGGGACCGAAACATTTTGAAGTGTTTCTGCACACCACATACATAAACAGGCCTAGTGTCAAACGACATGTGCCTAGGACAAAATGGTAACTAACACACACACACAGATACCTCACACTCAATACACACACACACACACACACACACACTCTCTCCATACATAAGTTTCACTCTGTGGTACAGTGGGCTACACAAGAAGAAGAATTACAACAAGGAGTCTGATGGACGAAACTGGGAGGGTAGCATGGGAGGTAGAGCACACCAAAAGGAGGTGGAGTGGGGAAGGAAGCTATTAGAGCTTAGCATGAAAATGGAGGAGAAGATAGCTGCAGAGAGTAGGAAGTGGGATATTCAAGCCAAAACAGCAGAAACTAAGATACAGTGCTTAGAAGAGAAACTTCAAAACCTGAAACAGCTTAAAGAGAAAAATGACATTTCAGACATGTCATCAGGAATTTGTGCATCAGGCAAAGATAAGGGGACTGTGGTGAAAAAAGAAGTTATCCTGTATGCAAAGGCCGTATCAGATCCACATGGGGCCCGGAACAAGACGAGTAGCACATTAATATTAACAACAAATGAGAGGTCTGTAGACAATGCAGTAGACATGCTAAATGCAGAGTCTCCAACAATCAACTGCAGTGGCCAGGGACAAATGAGCAGGAAGGACAGACCAAGGAGTACAGGGGCTACAGCCATGGAAGGGACTGAAGGAAGGAACAGACCAAGGAGCACAGGGGCTGCTGCCATGGAAGGGACTGAAGAAAGGGACACCCCAATGGAAGGAACTAATGCATCTCTGAGGATGCACAGGGAGTCACAGTGGGAGGACGAAAGGGAGAGGTCAATCTTTGTCTATGGGCTCCAGGAAGTTGAAGGGGATACCCATGATAAAAGAAAACAAGAGGAAAAATACAAGATTGAAGGCATCATGACAGACATAGGTGTAGGTGACCTAACCCAAGTGACAAATTTTTGGAGAATTGGGTGGTATACAAGGGGAAGAAAACGACATCTCAAAGTAATTTTCAAGGCAGAATCAGCTCGAACAATGATCCTGCAGGAGAAAGCACGACTGAGAGAGAGTCAGGGGTACCAGAGTGTGTACCTCGATCGGGACAGAACACAAGAGGAAAGGATGGCACTGAAAGAGAGGATACAAAGACGAAAGGAGGAACGAGAGGAAGTGACAAGGAAGAGCGGAAGGGCAGACACACTCCCCAGAAACACAACCAGAAGGACTCCAACCACGACAACCCCAAGGCAACAGTACAATTTAAACCAACACTCGCACATCATTTCTCCTGTCCCCAACCCCCATCACTAACCTCACCCCTAAAACAACCCCCACCCCAACAGCAACCCCCTCTGGGCACTCTGCCCCCACCCACCACCAGCACAAATGCCACCCCTCAACAACCCCCCAATATTTCCCCAGGACCACAGTTTTAGAAATGAAGTT
This sequence comes from Cherax destructor, assembly GCA_009830355.1. Lineage (NCBI taxonomy): Eukaryota > Metazoa > Arthropoda > Malacostraca > Decapoda > Parastacidae > Cherax > Cherax destructor. Next base: position 2,080 of record WNWK01032016.1, read on the forward strand.
GAAGGTTAGGTACACCAACGCGGATGGAACAATGAATAAATATGAAGAGTGGAACGAAAGAATCAATGAGAAGTCCCCAGACATCATAGCAGTTACAGAAACGAAACTCACTGAGGCAATAACAGATGCAATCTTCCCACAAGGATGTCAGACCCTGAGGAAAGATAGAAGGAGTAGAGGGGGAGGAGGGGTTGCACTGCTCGTAAGGAACCACTGGAGATTTGAGGAAATGGAAGGCATTAATGCGATTAGGGAAAGGGACTACGTAATAGGTACAATCCAGTCCGGGGAACATGAGATAGCCATTGCAGTGATGTATAACCCACCACAGAACTGCAGGAGGCCAAGAGAGGAATATGAAGAGAACAACAGAGCAATGGTGGATACACTGGTGGAGGTGGCAAGAAGAGCTCATTCGAGCAGAGCAAAGTTACTGGTTATGGGCGACTTAAACAACAGGGAGATTGACTGGGACAATCTGGAACCACATGGGGGTCCAGAAACATGGATAGCCAAGATGATGGAAGTGGTACTGGAAAACCTTATGCACCAACATGTCAGGGACACTACCAGAGAGAAAGGAGATGACGAACCAGCAAGGCTGGACCTTGTGTTCACCCTGAGCAGCTCAGACATTGAGAACATCACACATGAGAGGCCCCTGGGAGCCAGTGACCATATGGTTCTGAGCTTTGAGTACTTGGTAGAGTTACAAGTGGAGAGAGAAACAGGAGTTGAAAGGGACAAGCCAAACTTTAAAAGAGGAGACTACACGGGTATGAGGAACTTCCTGCAGGAGATTCAGTGGGACAGAGACATGGAAGGAAAGTCAGTAAATGAAATGATGGAATACGTAACAACAAAGTGCAAGGAAGCAGAGGAAAGGTTTGTTCCCAAGGGAAACAGAATATATGGAAAGTCCAAGACGAGCCCCTGGTTTACCCAAAGGTGCAGGAAGGCAAAGACTCAGTGTGCTAGAGCATGGAAAAAGTACAGAAGGCGAAGGACCCAAGAAAATAAAGAGATTAGTCGTAGAGCTAGAAACGAGTATGCAGAGATAAGGAGGGAGGCCAAGCGACAGTATGAAAATGACATAGCATCGAAAGTCAAGTCTGACCCGAAACTGCTATATAGTCACATTAGGAGGAAGACAACAGTCAAAGACCAGGTGATCAGGCTGAGGAAAGAAGGTGGGGAACTCACAAGGAACGACCATGAGGTATGTGAGGAGCTCAACATGAGGTATAAGGAGGTATTCACACCGGAGGCAGAAAGGAACCTGGGTAGACAGTACAGAGCGGGAAACCAACAAGAAATATACCAAGTGTTGGATGACATACACACAACTGAGGAGGAGGTAAAGAAGTTGCTCCGGGACCTTTATACTTCAAAGGCGATGGGACAGGACAACATCTCCCCGTGGGTCCTTAGAGAGGGAGCAGAGATGCTGTGTGTGCCAATAACCACAATATTCAACACATCCCTTGAAACTGGGCAGCTACCTGAGGTATGGAAGAAGGCAAATGTAGTTCCCATTTTTAAGAAAGGAGACAGAAAAGAGGCACTAAACTATAGACCAGTGTCACTTACGTGTATAGTGTGCAAAGTCATGAAGAAAATCATCAGGAGGAGAGTGGTGGAGCACCTGGAACGGCACAGGATTATAAACGACAACCAATCACGGATTTATGGAAGGCAAATCCTGTGTCACAAACCTTCTCGAGTTCTATGACAAAGTAACAGAGGCAAGACACGAGAGAGAGGTGGGTTGATTGCATTTTCTTGGACTGAAGGAAGGCCTTTGACACAATTCCACATATAAGATTAGTGCAGAAGCTGGAGGATCAGGCGTGTATAACAGGAAGGGCACTGCAATGGATAAGAGAATACCTGACAGGGAGGCAACAACGGGTCATGGTGCGTGATGAGGTATCACAGTGGGCGCCTGTGACGAGCGGGGTCCCGAAGGGGTCAGTCCTAGGACCAGTGCTATTCTTGGTATATGTGAATGACATGACGGATGGGATAGACTCAGAAGTGTCTCTGTTCGCAGATGATGTAAAACTAATGAGGAGAATTAAATCACAAGATGATCAGGCAGGACTTCAAAGAGATCTGGACATGCTGGACACCTGGTCCAGCAACTGGCTTCTCGAATTTAATCCCGCCAAAGGAAGACCGCAGACAAAGACTGCAAACCTCATTAAATGAGAAAGACCTTGGGGTGAGTATAACACCAAGTACGTCTCCGGAAGCCCACATCAACCAGATAACTGCGGCAGCATACGGGCGACTGGCAAACCTAAGATTAGTGCTCCGTTACCTTAATAAAGAATCGGTCAAGACACTGTACACCGTGTACGTCAAGCCCATACTAGAGTATGCAGCACCAGTTTGGAACCCATACCTGGTCAAGCACGTCAAGAAATTAGAGAAAGTGCAAAGGTTTGCAACAAGGTTAGTTCCAGAGCTAAGGGGAATGTCCTACGACGAAAAGATAAGGGAAATCGGCCTGACAACACTGGAAGACCGGAGGGTTAGAGGAGACATGCTAACGACATGCAAAATACTGCGGGGAATTGACAAGGTAGATAGTGACAGGATGTTCCAGAGAGGGGACAGAAACAAGGGGGCACAATTGGAAGCTGAAGACTCAGATGAGTCAAAGGGCTGTTAGGAAGTATTTCTTCAGCCATAGAGTCGTCAGGAAGTGGAACAGTCTAGCAAGTGATGTAGTGGAGGCAGGAACCACACATAGCTTCAAGAAGAGGTATGATAAAGCTTATGGAGCAGGGAGAGAAGGGACCCAGTAGTGGTCAGTGAAGAGGCGGGGCCAGGAGCTGAGTATCGACCCCTGCAACCACAATTAGGTGAATTAGGTGAGTACATACAAGCACACGTGTTCAGGTACTGTAGAAGCTGACTATTAGTATTAGTATTGTTATTATTAGAAGTTTAATATTATTAGGAAAAGTAGAAGCTGACTATTGGTATTAGTATTGTTATTACTAGAAGTACTAGTGTTATTATTAGTACTATTATTAGTAGTAATATTATGATTAGTGTATTATTAGTATTATTGATACATAGAAGTGAGGGGGTTTATTTCTGGGCCCTCAACACTTAACTGCAACAAATAACACACACACACACAGCCAGGAGCTGAGTCTCGACCCCTGCAACCACAATTAGGTGAGTACACACACACACCAAAATAAAAAAAATGGTAGGGACTCGAAGGACCCAGGGATCAGAGGGGAATGGTTCTGGTAAGGAAGAATGGATGGAAAAGCAGTGCAAAAGGATGGAACAAGAGTGGGAGAGAAAATTAGGAGAGCTTTCTGAAAAAATGGAGATAGAGCTTTCTGTGAAATTGGAAAAGAGGTTGGAGGAGGAGAAGAAGAATTGGGAGTCACAAGTCGAAGCTGCAGTAGCCAGGATAAGGGTCATAGAATATAAGGTAAACAAGCTGAAGCAGGTTACAGGGGTACTGACCAGAGAAGACACAGCATCTGAAGCTGGTACACCCCTTCTGAATGAGGGGCCCAATGCGAAGGAAGGAGATATAACTCACGCTAATGCCCTATCAACCTACCAAGCAGAGCCAAGGAGTGAAGGGGGAGAGCAAGAGCTACAGGAAAAAATTAAGGGATAAAATGGCCATGTACAAACAGAAACCAGAGTCACAGAGAGAAAGGCAATGGGAGAAGGAGAGGGCGAAGTCAGTGTTTATTCATGGGCTCTAGGAGAGCGAGGGAAGGACACACACTGAAAGACGGCTGGCAGAAAGAAAGGAGATTGAGAACATCATCACAGAAATTGGTGAAGAGGACATGTCTGAGATTGTAAATTTTCAGAGAATAGGGGGGTAATTGAAGGTGAGAAAACGATCAATCAAGCTGATTTTTCAGGACAGAAACAATGCAAAACAGGATCATCCAAGAGAAACAACGGTTGAAAGAATCGGAAGATTCATCCCCAGAACCCCACAACCAATCACGCTATCCCAACACAAACCACAATCCCCCACCCAACACTCCACTATAGAATGTTGCAGTACACTGCCAGGTCCCCCACCCCACAGATCCCCAAAACAGTGTTGGAGAGGAAACTGAAGGTATGGCACACCAACGCTGACAGAATAACAAATGAGTGGGAAGAGTGGCACGAAAGAGTCAAAGAGGCATCACCGGACATCATAGCTCTCATAGAAACCAAGCTCACATGTATGAGAACAGATGCCATCTTTCCAATGGGATATCGGATCCTAAGGAAAGACAGAGGAACAGAGGGGGTGGAGGAGTGGCAATGCTGATGAAAAACCGATGGGATTTTGATGAGCTGGAGAGAGGAGACAGAGGAGAAGCAAGAGATTACATAGTAGGAACACTTCAGTCTGGAGGTCCCAAGGTGATAATTGCAGTGATGTATAACCCACCACAGAACAGCAGGAGGCCAAGGCAAGAGTATGATGAGAGTAATAGAGCGATGGTTGAAACACTGGCTGAAGTAACCAGAAGGGCTCATGCAAGCAGGGCGAAGCTACTGATCATGGGTGACTTCAACCACAAGGAAATTAATTGGGAGAACTTGGAGCCAGATGGGGGCCAAGAAACGTGGAGGGCTAAGATGATGGAGGTGGTACTGGAAAACGTCATGTACCAACACGTAAGGGACACTACCAGAGAGACAGGAGAGGATGAACCAGCGAGACTGGACCTAATATTCACCTTGAGTAGTGCAGATATTTAGGACATCACATATGAAAGACACCTTGGGGCCAGTGATCATGTGGTTTTAAGCTTTGAATACACAATAGAGCTACAAGTGGAGGGGAAGCAGGAAGGGCTGGACGAATGAAGCCAAACTACAAGAAAGGGGACTATGTGGGCATGAAGAACTTCCTGAACGGGGTTCAGTGGGACAGAGAACTGGAAGGGAAGTCAGTAAACTAGATGATGGAATATGTGACAACAATATGCAAGGAGAAATTAAGACACATGTGCAACATCTGGATATCTTTATAGTAGACATTTCGCCATCCAGTGGCTTTATCAATACAAAATTCTAGGACATAACTTGAAGAGAGTAGAACTATATACAAAAAATGAGGTAATCAGTCCCTCGGCCTTGGAGTTGGTGTGTTCAGCACCGTTGTTGAGGAGATTCATAGAATCTTGATTCTGAGGACATATGCATAACCTTCTTCAGAGCTACGACTACTACTACTACTAATCCATCACTTTGGGTATGACCTACTTCCTCTGGGGAATCCCGCCTACCAGTGACTATGCCTCATCTGCTACCCGTCCCTATCAGCTGACGCCTATTTAAGGTCAAGAATTCTTAACTGGTCTTCAGAATCTCCACACCAGCGGTGCTGAACACACCAACTCCAAGGCCGAGGGACTGATTACCTCATCTTTTGTATATAGTTCTACTCTCTTCATATTATGTCCTAGAATTTTGTATTGATAAAGCCACTGGATGGCGAAACGTCTACAATAAAGACACCCAGATGTTGCACATGTGTCTTAATTTCATCTTGTCGGTATTGTATACCATTCTTGTACAATATGCAAGGAAGCTGAGGAGAGGTTTGTACCCAAGGGTAACAGCAGTAATGAAAAATCCAGGAAGAGCCCTTGGTTCACCCAAAGGTGCAGGGAGGCCAAAACCAAGTGAGCTAGGGCATGGAAGAAGCATAGAAGGCAAAGGACCCAGGAGAATAAGGAGAGAAAACGTAGAGCCAGAAATTAATATGCACAGGTAAGAAGGGAGGCCGAACGACAATTTGAAAATGACATTGCAGCGAAAGCCAAATCTGACCCAAAGTTGTTTTACAGCCACATCAAGAGGAAAACAACAGTCAAGGACCAGGTGATCAGGCTGAGGAAGGAAGGAGGACAGATCACAATATACGACCGCAAAGTATGTGAGGAACTCAACATGAGATTCAAAGAAGTGTTCACAGAGGAGACAGAAGGGACTCCAGAAAGACGAAGTGGTGGGGAACACCACCAAGTGTTGGACACAATACATGCAACCGAGGAAGAAGTGAAGAGGCTGCTGAGTGAGCTAGATACCTCAAAGGCGATGGGGCCGGATCACATCTCTCCATGGGTCCTGAGAGAGGGAGCAGAGGCGCTATGTGTACCCCTAACATCAATATTCAACACATCTATCGAAACAGGGAGATTACCTGAGGTATGGAAGACAGCAAATGTAGTTCCAGTCTTTAAAAAAGGAGACAGACATGAAGCACTAAACTAGAGACCAGTATCATTGACATGTATAGTATGCAAAGTCATGGAGAAGATTATCAGGAGAAGAGTGGTGGAACACCTAGAAAGGAATGAGCTTATCAACGACGGCCAACACGGTTTCAAGGACGGGAAATCCTGTGTCACAAACCTACTGGAGTTCAATGACAGGGTGACAGCAGTAAGACAAGAGAGAGAGAGGGGTGGGTAGATTGCATTTTCTTGGACTGTAAGAAGGCGTTTGACACAGTTCCACACAATAGATTAGTGCATAAGCTGGAGGACAAGGCAGGGATAACAGGAAGGCACTCCATTGGATCAGGGAATACTTGTCAGGAAGACAGCAGCGAGTCATGGTACGTAGCGAGGTGTCAGAGTGGGCGCCTGTGACGAGTGGGGTTCCACAGGGGTCAGTCCAAGGATCTGTGCTGTTTCAGGTATTTGTGAACGACATGACGGAAGGAATAGACTCCGAGTGTCCCTGTTTGCAGATGATGTGAAGTTGATGAGAATAATTCAATCGGACGAGGACCAGGCAGAACTACAAAGGGATCTGGACAGGCTGCAAGCTTGGTACAGCAATTGACTCCTGGAGTTCAACCCCACCAAGTGTAAAGTATGAAGATTGGGGAAGGGCAAAGAAGACCGCAGACGGAGTACAGTCTGTGGGGCCAGAGACTACAACCTCACTCAAGGAAAAAGATCTTGGGGTGAGTATAACACCAGGCACATCTCCTGAGGCGCACATCAACCAAATAACTGCTGCAGCATATGGGCGCCTAGCAAACCTAAGAACAGCATTCCGACATCTTAATAAGGAATCGTTCAGGACCCTGTACACTGTGTACGTTAGGCCCATACTGGAGTATGCAGCACCAGTTTGGAACCCACACCTAGCCAAGCACTTAAATAAACTATAGAAAGTGCAAAGGTTTGCAACAAGACTAATCCCGGAGCTAAGGGGTATGTCCTACGAGGAGAGGTTAAGGGAAATCGACCTGACGACACTGGAGGACAGGAGGGAAAGGAGAGACATGATAACGACATATAAAATACTGAGAGGAATTGACAAGGTAGACAGAAAAAGGATGTTCCAGAGATGGGACACAGCAACAAGGGGACACAGTTGGAAGTTGAAGACTTAGATGAATCACAGGGATGTTAGGAAGTATTTCTTCAGTCACAGAGTGGTCAGGAAGTGGAATAGTTTGGGAAGCGATGTAGTGGAGGCAGGATCCATTCATAGCTTTAAGAAGAGGTATGATAAAGCTCATGGCGCAGGGAGAGTGACCCAGTAGCGGCCAGTGAAGAGGCGGGGCCACGAACTATGTCTCGACCCCTGCAACCACAACTAGGTGAGTGCAACTAGGTGAGTCACACACACACACACACACACACACACACACACACACACACACACACACACACACACACACACACACAACACACAAAACACACACACCACACACACACACACACACACACACACACACACACACACACACACACACACACATACACACACATCTCACTTTATCCATCATACGTTTGAACCCAACAAACAAAATTTCTCTCTCTGTAAACTGACATCCTAACTCTCCCACCTAAGCTTCCATTCCCTATTTGTTTGGCCTTTGGTTTACAATTCCACCATACACTGAGTTTTGAGCTATGACTCGACCCCTGCAACCACAACTAGATGAGTACACACACACACGCACGCATATACATATTAAGCTCCAGGACATTTTTCACCACCTGAACTTATAGTACTGGATAACTCCCTAGTACAGACTAGGAAGGGGATTAGTAGTTTGTTTCTGCAGACACTGGAAGTGTTGCTATCTGTCTGTCAAAACTCAGTGTATGGAGGAATGGGAAACCAAAGATCAAACAATAGGGAATGGAAGCTGAAGTGGCAGAGTTAGGATGTCAGTTGACAGAGAGAGAAATTTTGTTTGTTGGATTGAAACGCTTGATGAAGTGAGAAGGAAGGCGGGAGATGTCCACAGCATCCACACTGAGATGCAGTGCACAAGGAAGATGGAACGAGAAATGGAATAATGAAATAAGAGGATACAAGAAGAGACAACCAAATACAATATGTGGAAAGATATTAAGAAGGGCAGAGGAAGAAAAAATACTCTTTCCAGAAATGTTCGTTGATAATTGGAAATGAAGCAGATGATATGGGAAGCAGTGAAGGAAGTGACAGCAGCAGGTAACGAATGGTGGAGGGAAAGGAAATGACAGGAGAATAGGTCACTGATTGCCCATGGCTTTCAGGAGGCTGAAAGGACGTCAACTGATGAGATATGGGCAGCAGACGAAAGAAAAATCTGTAATATCAATTGACAGACGGATGGTGAGGATGGTGAAGTGTAGTAGCAAATTTACAGAGAATTGGAAATTACACAAGAGATCGGACCTTGAGACGGAAACTAGTGTAGAGGAGGAGAAATTGATATCACTCATACCTGGAACTGTACACAACGTAGGAGGAGAGGGAACAACTGAGGGAAAGAATAAAAAAAGAAACAGAAAGCAGGAAAGTAAATAAGCGACCGAAACAGCACATCCACATCCATGATGGCACCAAACTCAGTCCGATTGTTTGCAAGTTCTGCGTCCACAAACACAATGGCTCGAAACAAGCCATAAGTCTAACCCTATACTCCTCACCTACACACCCATTTCGAGCACCTACCAGGACACAATTGCTTCACAATCAACCATAACCCATAACCCCCCCTTCATCTCTGATATCCACTTGTCCCATCCTTCCTCACTCACACCCATGGTCTTGTCCCATCCTTCCTCACTCACACCCATGGTCTTGTCCCATCCTTCCTCACTCACACCCATGGTCTCACTCCCTCCCACAACCAGCCTTACATCACACCCTCTGGGAGAACGGGAAACCAAGAGCCAGAGCACGATACAAGAGAGGAAACTGAAAGTGTGGTATACAAATTCCAATTGGATAACGAATAAGAGTGATGAATGGAACGAGCGGATAGTGTAGGCATCCTCCAATAACAAAGACCAAACTCACAGACATGATAACAGATGCAGTTTTCCCTAAATATAAAATAATGAGGAACAGAGGAAATAGAAGGTGAGGAAGTTACATTGATAATCAGGAACAAATGGATTTTTGAGGAAATGAGTGGAGTAAAAGGAGAGGGGTGAAACAAGTACATAATAAGGACACTCAAAACTGGGGAATGCTAGGTTGTGATAGCAGTGATTTACAACCCATCAAACAGAAAGACACTAAGGGTGGACAGAACACCGAAGTGGCTTAAAAAGCTCACACAAGCAGAGCAAATCTACTGATTATAGTAGACTTGAACCATCTGGAAATAGAATGGGAATGTCTGGGGCCACAAATATCATGAATATCATATTTTCAGTATTTGTCTACCCAGGGTCTGAAGTACGTACCATGAGCATTTTAAATTTGCAACAAGCTTAGAGCACAAAATTTTGTCTTTTACTAAATCGGTTTTGGTTTTCCTTAAGAGCACCATCGTCATGAAGCAATTGTTGTCTCAAGTATTTATAAACAGCAGTGTATGCCTATTGTCTGATTTCCAGTAATTCCTGTTAGAAACTGAATGAAAGTTACTGGATATTCTTTGATCAATATCTCTCAGGTGTTAATAGGCTTGGTGACCTGACCTGGCTTCCTAGCAAGTGTTCCACTACAATGCTCCAATCAGCTTGTCAGGTCAGCACAGGGACTTATTATCAACAAGCTATTGCTGACAGCTTATCTCACAAGATTGCTGACTGTCATATAAATCTCGAGCATCACAGCAAAGACAGTTGGCTGTTCGATCACTACTACCGCACACTATGACAGATATCCAGACAGCTGACAGAGGACAGCTTAAATAACACTCGACCCGCGCACCAGGATAACGGACACTAAATATCTGTAGCTGCAATAATACAAAACGAGTCGGAAGCAGCTTACAACTTATACTAATTATAATCCACTGCTGAGTTCAGCGAACAAGGCAGAAAGTAAACAATGGTTCGGATTTGTTTACATACAGATATTTTCTGGATGAGATACAGCGGTTCGCTTCTGCTGTTTTCCCAAGAGCGCGCTGTTGAGTCCTTTATTTCTAAAGGCGGCTATCTTGGACCATTCACAAAACCGGTTGGTGCCTAGTACTCACTGTAGTTCTGACTCCTTGAGCTTGATTGACGATTTCTAATAAAGAACCAATACTTACTAGTGACTATTCACTGGCTGTGTCTTAGGTCTTTATTGACCTAAATATGTGTTATGAAGGACAGAGTGTTGAAGGTCAATCAAAAATCCACGCCGAACGCCAGCCGTCCCGTGCTCAGCATTTTAAAGTGGAAAGATCTCCCTACACGGATGCATTAAAATATTCTTAGATTATACACTTAAAAAATCTCTGGGTAACACTTACCAGTACGTGTAGACTCATACTTACTGATTAATGGTTATCAACAGGACTGCTCGCTAGACAATTTGCCCCTCATGCACAATCGGCAAAAATCAGTGTGTTTACGATAACAAAGCATTATTCTCTAACAATACTGAGAAGAATGTTAATTTATCTGGCATGATGCTTCACTGTAAAGGGGCTTACTGATAGTGGGTTGTGAACAAGGTACCTTCACTATTGTAAAGATCTTACTTTTAAAATATATACAAGAAGATTTTTTTTTATATATTATTTAAAAACATATTATACAATTTTTACAAACATCTGGAAATATACTCTCATAAAGATTCTACGATTAGTATCTAAAAAACCGATACCTTTAACAGGATAAAAGAAACATTCACCAGCCACCGAAAGTAAGGATATAAGGTGCTGTCCTAGAACAATTGATACTTAAACAGCACATAAATAATACACACTAAAAAAAAACCTATCACATAAGTAAATCCTTCAAACAAAAGGAACAAAAACTTTATGCTTACTTATACATAAGATAAACCGAAACAAGGTTTAATGACTCCCAAGAAACCAAGACTTTCGTCATGATGCAAATTCATACCCCCCCCCCCCAACATGCTACTACTACGCCCGTGCACATCTGTGAGAAACTGTTACAACAATTGCTTACATCTCCACGTACAAGTGCACATTTCATATCATTACAATTAACACAGTTCAAAAAAACTACCTAGTAATGTACATAAAATAGCCACTAAACTCCAGCCTCCGTACCTACACACTACCTATAACTTACATACATGTTGACTAGAAATTCACTTAAACCATGATAGTCCGTAATATACATTAAACCTATGTATATCAGTTATCTCCGTGATATCGTGAGGACACATAATTAAACCCCTTTAAATCTAAACCCAGGACATACATATACAGTCCTGCACAAGAAAATATACCAAAACATAATGACTAAAAAAAAAATTCATATAGCAATAATCCTGATACATTACGATGCACATTCATCTTAGTCAAATTTCATATCAAATAAACACAATGTGGGAACATAGAAAACTGGGAACACTATGACGGGTTTACCCTTTTGCTCAAAAGGGACACGATGAACAGGATGCGGAAATCAATACACCAGAAACAAGAAACATCGTCAAATACATCGGTAGCCACACCACAAGGCAAGCACACAAAACATCAATATAGGTAAAACACAGGAAAACACAGGAACAAACATTGCCATAATGTGGCACCCTAAGAAGCATAATGAATTATGATGCAAATCGTAAACCTACTTCAAATCAAAACATAAGAATATGATAACAATTTTCCCAGGTAACTCATGGAACAAACAATATTCATCTATAAAGTGTGGAACATCAAAAAAAAAAAAAACCCTACCTAAACAAAACCCAAGGACCTTGAGGTAGGGTTAACTCCCATCAGAAAACCCCTGACACCCAGGCTGAAGACCCCCCTCATCTGAGTCATCAGCCACACCTTGTACCCATACCCTGTCAATACAACACAGGGACCCCAGGAACCCCAAACCTGCCCTTAATCCCGCCACCCCCCTTCCCCCCCATACATGCACTCCATCTGACAACTTTCACACCCCATCCTCACCCCCACCAGAGACCAACCTCTCCAAACCTATACAAAACCTAACCTAGTAACGTTCCCATCAACAGCTGCTTATACCCTTCCAAGAAATCTCTATCCCACACCTTACCATACAACCCCTGATTCCTACACTTAGTTCTATAAAACTGAGCTGCTAGGGCTCGGATCTGCGCCTCGCTTCTCACCTCCCTCATCCCCCATGACACATAAATGTAATCTAAAACCAAATACATAACCGCACGCAACACGTCCTCTGGACATCCCACCACATCTAAACATAAAATCCGCAGAACCGATAACCCCCACCCCGAATTATCCCAGTAAACCGTTCTCTCACCTCCCCAAACCCTCGCAAAAATACACAATGTGAAAAGCCGTGTCCTGCATTCCACAATGCGTACAAAACCCATCACTTGCCAAACCCATCACGAAAGGCTGCACCTTCGAAGGGAGAATACCAAGAAGAAAACGATACCCTGTTTCTCGAACTCTGAGAGGCAACTTCAGATGTCTGAACCAGTACCACATAACATTCCAGTTATACCTCAGATAAAACTCACAACCTCCCTCCCTGACACCCTCCAACACCAGCCTGTAAAAGGGGTCCTGCAAACACGCAAACAGAAGCTGTGATAAGGGGCACCTCTGATGCAACCCCCTCCCCATGCTCACCACAGACCCCACCCTCCCATTCACCTGTACTCTTACTCTAGCCCCTGCATACAAAGTGCACAACCATCCCACCACCTCCTCTCCAAACCCCTGTCACAACAGTATACCCATTAACATGCCCCTATCTACACTGTCGTAGGCTGTTTCCCAATCCAGCCCCACAACACCCCCTCCCTCGCTACCCTCAATGAAATGTTTAATCCTACGATGTCCCTCTCTCATGCTGCGTCCCGGGACTCCATACTGTCCACCCTCCAATAACTTTCCCAAAACCTTCTTCATGCAGTTTGCTAAAACACATGCAAAATTTATAGTCAGCATATAATGTGATTGGCCTATACCCCCCAAGAGTCCTGCAGCCACTAACCTTAGGCACTAAAACCATGATCCCCATATCTAGCTCCCCACCCATCCTGCCCTGCAACTTCGTATCATTAAAATCCCTGACCAACACCTGTCATAAAACCTCCCAATGGGCCACATAAAAGTCTCCCGAAATCCCATCAAGACCCGGTGATTTCCTCAATTTTTGGCCACTCACTGCCTGCCACACTTCCTCTTCAGTAATACATCCTTCCATAAGCTCCCTATCCTCCGTACCTAGTCTCGAAATGATACCCTCCAAGACTATCTCACTCACATGCCCATCACCTTTCCTCCATCCCAATTTTTGCTCAAACCATTTATCAGTGTAGCAACTCATGGCATCTGTTGTGCGAATCACATGCCCACGGCAATACCTTCCAAAATCCTCATCAACTGCTAGAGACATAACCGTCATCCTCTTCCTCCGGACTTGAAACTTACGTAAAACTAGCGCCGAGGGTTTATCCCCCCAAAGCACCTACTCTAAACCCCCTCGCACCCTCAGCGCGTGAAATCCTTCATTTTGTATATCCCTCAGTTGCATCTGAAGATTTTCAATTTCTGCATACAAATATCTCCCTGCTCCCCATAGCACTCCTTTAGTTGCTCCTCCAGGTACCTCTGCATCCCCAACCGAAAACGTGCATCCTCCCCACCAACCCTTTTGTAGAATTCCCTGATGGCCACTTTCGCTCTCACATTCCACCAATCCACCACATCACCAATCCCCCAACCCCCATCCCAGAACCTCCCCCATCATTCCGCAAAAATTTCTCAATGATTCAGCCCTTGCAACAAACTTACGTTCAACTTCCAATAGCTAGGGTAAATCGTCACGCTCTTTCCCACCCCAACTCAGCCAAAACGCCCCTGTGGTCTGAGTAACCCAAATCCTCACAAGTTACAGCACTGACCCGAACTGCACCCGATACATAAACTCGATCCAGCCATACCATGTAACCCCATTTAATATAAGTATATTCCACTTGCCACCCACCTCCCCTAACTATGTCCACCACCCTGACTGCCTGCAACACCTCCCTTAAGACCCCCAACGTGCAACCCACCCACCCTAGGTTCCACATCCTTCCCTCTAATCATGCAATTCCAATCACCCACGATGACGGTGACTAAAGGGAGACCCCTCAAAGCGTAAACTAAAACATCATGAACGAACTCTTCCTTGGCCCGACGATTGTTAGTTGCCGGCATATAAACCCCAATAAAACACACCTGTATATCACCCCACTCCCCTCTACCTAACAATCCTCCTCCCCTCCCCCTCCTCCACACTTTCAACCTGAAAGGGCTGGTCTCACAGATCCCCACAACAACCCCACCCTTGAGATGTTCAGAGCTCCCTGTATAACATGTATAACCTTTTAACCGTAAGTCCCTTCCACACCTGAAATTATGTTCCTGAAAGAAGCAAACATCAACATTCATGCATCTGAGTGTTATCTCTACCCATCTCTTTACCTCCGTTCAGAGGCCATTAACATTCATGTTGAAACACCTGAAAACATCAATGGGGGTTTACCACTATGTCGTACTGGCCCTGTCACACTTGTACTGGACGTTCCACTAACTCCACGATAAACCATCCTCCCAGCCCCACTATTCTTCCCCTGCTGTGCAACCTTCCTACCCTTTGCCACATCTGCATAGACCATTTTACAAGAACATTAACCTGGGATTAGCACATCATCCTCAGCGGTGCAGCTGGGCCTTTTGTGGGATACTTCAACCACTTCCATTTCCCCTTCACTATCCTCTCTTTGCACTACCACCTCCGCTGTAACCACAGACCAGCGGTCAGCAAAGTCCACACCACTACTGTCCACACACACTGAAAGCTCCATCTCCACAAGTGATTCCACCATCGGACTTAATAACCCGTTTGACAGCGGGTGCTTGACAAACCTCTATATCTCCTCAAAACTGTGGACCAATAACACAGCCTCCTCCGCCGTCTTCACATCACTTGAGACATCCCGACCTTGATCCTGCGTCACACCATGCGACGTCAGGGTCAAGGTCAAAACGGCCTCCTCCTCAGCCGCCTCAACAGCTGCACTCCAACTGTCAGTGATGGATGCATCAGTCAAGGCAACCTTCGCAGATGATGTCACTTGAGTTACAGGTTCCTCACGCCCGACCATCTCATCATGAATGGCACCACCTTCCGGCCATGTTTCTGCTCCCAACGTCGTTCACATGTCGCCGCCACATGACCCGGGGCACCATAGAGACGACACGTCCTTAGCTGCCCGGCATAAGTTACGTACACCTGTGTACGAAAAGCCTTAATGAGAACGTATGACGAAATCTGCCACCTCAGGGTCATTTTGAGGGAGTAGGACCCCTCCGGCATACCTGCGTAGATTCCCTGGGCCCACCGTCCCACGGTGACCACATGAATGACCCCGTACTGACTGAAGGCACGCCTGACATCCTCTTCTACCGCCTCAAATGGAATGTTCCTTGAGTTTCTCCACAGTTTCCTCGTATGCGCTGGTGGAGGCAAACTTTACAAAGATCCTGGCGGCCCCATTCAGGGAAATCCCATATAAAGCTGCACTTGGAATCCCATATGTATCCCGTATAATCAAAGGCAGGAGAACCTCAGCATTGTCGGGGTACACAGCTCCTTGAATCAAATCGATGTAAACAGTGTTCACACGTCGCTGGTAACCGTCCACCATGTTGGTGAAAACAAAGTTTCTCTGTTTCACCGCTAGGGGACACCACAGCTCACCCGTTCACCTCCAAGGTTGGGGAGCGACTGGAGTCACTGAGTCTATGATATAGAGTTTAAGGTCTCATAAATAATTAAAGCCAAAATTATTGCTCAGTCTTTATTTTGCTGTCTATCCTGCCTCAGAAATAAATAAAACCATGGCTTATACTGGCATCTTTGTTGCCATACTTGGATAAACAGCGGTATGGTAACTTATGTCTATATATTTAGTCTAACTTACCTGTTAAAACTACAATCTTAGGCTAGGTGGTAAAGTGATAGTATCTTACAACTTGACTAACTTACAGTCAATTAAGTTAGAGGTAAGATATAGTACCAACAAGAATCTCTGGTGGTTGAGGAACTGGCAGGTGTGTCACCCCCTTAACTGACAACTCACTCCAATTGTTAACTGTTGTAGCTCTGTCCTCTAGCTTTGTCTAGAACAGAGAAAGTAGTTTTTTTCTACAACATGAGTTTGTAATGAATGTGAGTGACGGGAAAGGCCATAATACCGACTAAAAATAAATGAGGGAGATGAAAAAGGACATAATACCACTTCAAAACGAATGTGAGTGATGGAAAAAGCCATAATACCGCTTCAAAATGAATGCGAGTGATTGCAATAATACTGCTTCAAATTCAGCCAGCCAATAATCCACAAATTCTGCACCACACAACCATAGATAAAAGTGCCGAGTCATTATATGCCTAACAATATATAATCAAACAGACCTGAATAACTATAGGCCAATAACTAACTTACCCCTTTTCTCCAAAATCCTTGAAAAATTAATTCATAGGCAGATCTATTCCTACCTCATCTCCCACAACGTACTCAACCACTGACAGTTTGGATTCAGGCCTAATAAAAACACAAATGATGCTATTATACACATGCTAGAAATAATGTACACCGGTCTCGAGAAAAAAGAAATCCCAGTGGGAATCTTCATTGATTTACGTAAAGCTTTTGACACAGTTGACCATGATCTGTTACACCTAAAATTATCACACTATGGTATAAGAGGACACTCCCTCAACTACCTAAAATCATACCTTAGCAACAGAAGCTAATATGTGTACACAAATGGAGCTAGTTCTACCACGCAAACTATTACAGTAGGTGTCCCACAGGGAAGTGTTCTTGGCCCACTTCTCTTTCTCATTTACATAAGCGACCTACCAAATGCATCTCAACTGCTAAAACCCATACTATTTGCAGATGACACTACATACGTCTTCTCACACCCAAGCCCTGACATAGTAGCCAACACTACACAACTAAATACACAATATTTAACATTACCTACAAAGTTAATTAATCACTTAAATGTATAAACCTGTTATAAATAATGCATACTTAGCAAACTTTGTTTCTATAGCATTAACAAATAAAATAATATATTCTCTTGTACTCTTCGTAACTCATCTAATGACCATATAAACTGTTATTGCAATACAATTAATTGTTTTAATTTGTTTGATCTGATTTAATAAATTGCATTACTTTCAACTTATGTTCAAAATAAATTGTCTACTACAATTTGTATAATTTAGTCTATTGATAATTAATTTTAATGCCCACAATGCTCTGCAGATTAGGGGCTTTTGGCATGTACACCTCATTTATATCCATAACTATGTACACCTTTGTATCATGTCACAATAAAAATGATTATTATTATTATAATTGGCGCTAGCGTCGTGACAACTAAGATACAGTAACGGAGGTGAAGGCCTGAACATATCGGTCAGTCTAATTTAAATGTTTTTGATTCAAAATGTCAAAATGCAAATTAATATTTCTATTTCTTCATTTCAATGAGTAATTTTATATATTTAAATAAATTTCAAAACAAACCTAACTGCAAAGACAATGGTAAGTTAAGCTTCCACTGGTTTTGGGAGAGGTGGAGTCGCACCCAACAAAGCATTCATTTTTTCACATGCCAAATATCTACATTTACCTCATTTATGTTTTCTGAATTAAAAGTAGTTATGAATAATCTCTTCTCCATATAAAATAGATCTACTGTTATACATTCGACACCTGCTAATGCTTCATCAAAATGCTTGTCCTCAATTCCCGAATGTGAGGGACATCAAAGATTCCTGCTTGCCTTCACTTATACGACGAAACTTTGACCCCAGGTACCTGGAAACAGTTCCATTCTTGTTCAAGGCCTTCACAAAAATTTTCATAAGCCCTAATTTTCTTGGGGTCAACTAGTGGCACAGTTTTCACGCTGTGATTTGCGGGTAAGAAGCTGGTTCTTGGTGGCCAGTCTTTTTGTTCATAGTGCTGGCTGTCTGCCCTACTATCCCAAAGACACAGAAAACAGGGATACTTGGTGTATCCGCCTTGAAGACCTAGTAGGAGAGCAATAACTTTTAAATCACCACAAATGAGAAAATTGTGATTCTGGTACTTGATTGCAGATATTAGTGTCATCATATTTGCGTAAGTTTCTGTCATTTGGACACTATGGCCAATTGGCACAGATGCAGCAGTGTTGCCATTGTAGAGAAGTAAAGCCTTTAAACTTCTTTCAGAAGAATCAATGAATAAGTCTCCATTCATCTGCTTTGCATGACATCCCCATGTGTTCAATAAGGCCAGAAATATTTGAACAGAAAACTAAAGATTCCTCTTCGTCAAAGAACTGAGTGAATTCCGCTTCACGATGACGGTGCCAAACGAATGTTGTTCCAGGAGCTAGAAACCTGAGTTCCTTCAGTCTAGAGCCAAGTAACTGTGCACTTTCTTTTGGAAGGTTAAGGTCTCTCACCAAGTCATTAAGCTCAACTTGGTTGAAAGGTTTGGGATCGTCATTTGTTGGTGGTTCATAGTCTTCTTCCATCTCCTTAGAATCACTGGTATCAATCAGACTCTGATGAAATTTGTCATGTCACAGGTGGCACAGGTACAAGAATATCTTCAGAGTGTGCAACAGGCCTTATTGCTGAAGGAATATTTGATATATTATGCGAGCTTTAGTCTTCTTGTTGAATCCAGCTACTTTAGTCATACAAAAGTAGCAGTCATCATGGTGGTTCATTTGCTCCCGCCATTCCATTGGTATTCCAAAGGGCATACATTTAAGTTTTCCAACTGACCGCATTTGGAGCTTACTGATGCAACTCTTGCAAGCTTTGTGTGTTGCAAATGGTTTGTCCTGGTCTCCAAGTTTGCAGCCAAAATAAGCAAAGTAGCAGCGCTTCAATAAAGGAATAATGTTGCTCCGGGAATCTGAAGGAGTGAACTGCCCGCAGACATAGCAAAATATGTCTGGTGAATTTATGCAGCCTCTAGACATATTAATAAGGTAAGCATTTTAATTGGTAATAGACCACTTTCTCAATTGTCATGTTATACGATAAGAGAAAAGCAACGTTTCCTTATAACTTGACAACCTGATGTGATAGAGATATATAAAAACATTGAATCACTAATTTTCATATATACCGAAAAAAATACAATAGAGTCAATAAAAACAATCATGCAGACCAGTGTTGTCTCATGTTAGTCTTCGTGTTAAATACCAGTGTTACAAGGTGTCGTGCATATAAAAGCAAAATTCAACAAGGAAGAGGTTAAAATTATTTAATATAAGTTTCCACAATTCTTTGGAGCATCTGGTTGATGCTTTCCAGGGCTCCCTCTGGCACCCTGGATCAAACCCAACTGATTACTCTCCACGAAAGATCTTAGATGTGAAACCTGGTCACTAGTCTAATTTATTTTTTCTAAATTCCTCAACTAAGTCATAAATCTCCCTACAGTCTTAGGAATAACATGTACTGACGTGTTGTAATAACATGTACTGACGTGTTGTAATAACATGTACTGACGTGTTGTAATAACATGTACTGACGTGTTGTAATAACATGTACTGACGTGTTGTAATAACATGTAATGACGTGTTGTAATAACATGTACTGACGTATCTACCTGGAGAGAATTCCAGGGGTCAACGCCCCCGCGGCCCGGTCTGTGACCAGGCCTCCTGTTGGACCAGAGCCTGATCAAC